>CAUYLG010006015.1:0-97224 GCA_963573385.1 Cacajao melanocephalus | reverse complement strand
TGGTTAGCTCTTCTTGTTGCACTGATCCCTTTATCATTATGTAATGCCCTTCTTTGTCTCTTTTGATCTTTGTTGATTTAAAGTCCATTTTATCAGAGACTAGGATTGCAACCCCTGCTTTTCTTTGCTCTCCATTTGCTTGATAAATCTTCCTCCATCCCTTTATTTTGAGCCCATGTGTGTCTTTGCACATGAGATGGTCTCCTGAATACAGCACACCCATTTGTCTTGAATTTTTATCCAGTTTGCCAGTCTGTGTCTTTTGATTGGGGCATTTAGCTCATTTACATTTAAGGTTAATATTGTTATATGTGAATTTGATCCTGCCATTTTGATACTAGCTGGTTGTTTTGCCCCTTAGCTGACACAGTTTCTTCATTGTATTGATGGTCTTTAGCATTTGGTACATTTTTGCAGTGGCTGGTACTGGTTGTTCCATTCCATGTTTAGTGCTTCCTTCAGGAGCTCTTGTAAGGCAGGCCTGGTGGTGATGAAATCTCTCAGCAATTCCTTGTCTGTAAAGTATTTTATTTCTCCTTCACTTACAGAGCTTAGTTTTGCTGGATATGAAATTCTGGATTGAAAGTTCTTTTCTTTAGGGATGTTGAATATTGGCCCTCTCTCTCTTTTGGCTTGTAGGGTTTCTGCTGAAAGATCTGCTGTGAGTCTGATGGGCTTTCCTTTGTAGGTAATCTGACCTTTCTCTCTGGCTACCCTTTGTATTTTTTTCCTTCATTTCATCCCTGGTGGATGTGATGATTATGCGCCTTGGGGTTGCTCTTCTTGAGGAATATCTTCGTGGTGTTCTCTGAATTTCCTGGATTTGAATGTTGGCCTGCATTGCCAGATTGAGGAAATTCTCCCAGATAATATCCTAAAGAGTGTTTCCAGCTTGGATTAATTCTCCCCGTCACATTCTGGTACACCGATGAAGCATAGATTAGGTCTTTTCATATAATCCCCATATTACTTGGAGGCTTTGTTCATTTCTTTTCACTCTTTTTTCTCTAATCTTGCCTTCTCATTTTATTTCATTGAGTTGATCTTCAATCTCTGATATCCTTTCTTCTGCTTCATTGATTCGGCTATTGGAACTTGTGTATTCTTCACAAAGTTCTCATGCTGTGTTTTTCAGCTCCATCAAGTAGTTTATGTTCTTTTCTAAACTGGTTATTCTAGTTAGCATTTTGTCTAACATTTTTTCAAGGTTTTCAATTTCTTTCCATTGAGTTAGAACATGTTCCTTTAGGTCAAAGAAGTTTGTTATTACCCACCTTCTGAAGCCAGCTTCTGTCAATTCATCAAACTCATTCTCCATCCAGTTTTGTTCCCTTACTGGTGAGGAGTTATGATCCCTTGGAGGAGGAGAGGCAATCTGGTTTTCAGTGATTTCATCCTTTTTGCACTGGTTTATTCCCATTTTTGTGGATTTATCTACCTGTGGTCTTTGAAGTTGGAAACTTTCGGATGGGGTCTCTTAGTGGACATCCTTTCTGTTTATGTTGAAGCTATTTCTTTCTATTTTTTAGTTTTCCTTTTAACAGTAAAGCCCCTCTGCTGCAGGACTGCTGGAGGTCCATTCCAGACTCTGCTTGCCTGGAAATAACCCTAGGGGCTGCAGAACAGCAAAGATTACTGCCTGCTCCTTCCTCTGGTAGCTTTGTCTCAGAAGGGTACCCACCAGATGTCAGTCAGAGCTCTCCTGTGTGAGGGGTCTGTTTGGATATATGGGGGTCAGAGGGCCCCTTGAAGCAGTCTGTGCCTTATCAGAGCTCAAATGCTGTGCTGTGAGCTCAGTGGTTCCCTTCAGAGCTGCTGGGCAGAGACATTTAAGTCTGTTGCAGCAGAACTCACAACTGCCCTTTGCCCAGGTGTTCTGTCCCAGGAAGGTGGGGCTTTATTTATAAGTCCCTGACATGCTGCTGCGTTTTTTGAGAGATGCCTTGCCCAGCAAGGAGGGAGTCTAGTCACAGTCTGCCAGCAGAGGCATTGCTGAGCTGCCACAGGCTCTGCCCAGCTGCTGTTAAACTTCCTTGCCATTTTATTTATTTTAGATCTGCCTTGGTAATGGCGGACTGCCTCAGTAATCGCAGACTGCCTCGGTAATGGCAGACACCCTTCCTCTCATGGAGTTCGATTGTCCCAGGTTGTGCTCAAACTGCTGTGCTGGAGGTGAAACTCTCAAGCCAGTGGGTTTCAGTTTGCTGGTCTTTGTGAGGGTAGGACCCGCTGAGCCAGATTACTTGGTTCCCTGCCTTCAGCCCCCTTTTTTTTCCCAGGGGAATGAGGGGCTCTGTCTCGCAGGCATTCCAGGTGCCAGCTAAAATAGCTGCCCAGATTTGTGCTGGAAACCTGCGGCGCCTGCTGAAAAGGCCACCCAGTTCTGTGCTGGAAACCTGTGGTACTTGTCGGCCTGGCGGGAATCTCCTGGTCTGTGGGCTGTGAAGGTGGTGAGAGAAGTTCAGTATCTGAACCGGAGTGCCAGAGTGGCCGGAACAGTCCCCAGTGGCCTCCATTGAGTTGGTGGGGGGGGGGGTCCTCTGAGTCATTGCACTTCCCAGACGAGGTAGTGCCCCACCCTGCCTCAGTTTGCCCTCCTCAGGCTACACCCACTGTCAAATCAGTCCCATTGAGATAAACTTGTACCTCAGTTGGAAATGTGGAGTTCACTTGCCTTCTTGTGTCACTCTCACTGGGAACTCCACTCCAGAGCTGTTCCTATTTGCCCATCTTGGCAGAAGTCTCCTAGTTAACCAATTATTAAAGAATGTTTGTGACCGGGTGCGGTGGCTCAATCCTGTAATCCCAGCACTTTGGGAGGCTGATGCAGGCGAATCACCTGAGATCAGGAGTTTGAGACCAGTCTGACCAACATGGAGAAACCCCATCTCTACAAAAAATACAAAAAGTTAGCAGGGCGGGGTGGTGCATGCTTGTAATCCTAGGTATTAGGTAGGCTGAGGCAGGAGAATCACTTGAACCTGGGAGGCGCAAGTTTCAGTGAGCCAAGATCATGCCATTGCACTCCAGCCTGGGTGACAAGAGTGAAACTCCATCTCAAACAAACAAACAAACAAAAAAGAGTGTTAAATATGCTGAAATGCACTGGAATCAGTTGTAGAAAGTACTCGGATGTGATATTTCTGACTCTGTTGGTATGAAAATCCCTTTCTCATAAACTTTCACTAAGGTGACAGGTTATATGTATCTCCAAACTACATAACGCAACTATATAACCTTAAGTATAGCCCAAGAGTTACTAAGTCTAAGAACTACCAAATTAGTGATTTTCTTTTGATTTTAGAACTTGAAGTATGCATTTTTTGGTCTGCTATTTTTGTGCCGGATTTATATCTATTTCTAATTAAAGAACAAGTAAAGGCACAAACCAGTTACTAATCATTATCTGCTTGCCATTTTTCTCACAAGATTTTCACTCTAATTCAATCAAACTACTACTTAGCAACTAGTTATTTTAAGTGGCAAAAGAGGTTTACATAGGTATCACCAGTGTTTTCTTTGGACTTTGTTTCTAGAAGGTATCTGAAAACAAATTTCAAAACAGCTGTACTTGAGTTGTAAGTTGCTAGTATATTGACTACATGAAAAATATTATCAGGCAAAATTCTGAAAAGATTCACAGTCTACTCTTTTCTTTCTTTCTCTTTATTTTCTTTTCCTTCCTTCCTTCCTTCCTTCCTTCCTTCCTTCCTTCCTTCCTTCCTTCCTTTTGTGTTTCTTTCCCTCCCTCCCTCCCTCCCTTCTTTCTTTCTCTCTTCTTTCTTTCTTTCATCTCTCTCTGTTGCCCAGGCTGGAGTGCAGTGGCATGATCTCTGCTCACTGCAACCTCTACCTCCCAGGTTCAAGTGATTCTCCTGCCTCGGCCTCCTGAATAGCTGGAATTACAGGCATGCACCACCACACCTGGCTAATTTTGTATTTTTAGTAGAGACAGAGTTTCACCATGTTGGTCAGGCTGGTCTCGAACTCCTGACCCTGTGATCTGCCCATCTTGGCCTCTCAAAGTGCTGGGATTATAGGCGTGAGCCATCACACCCAATCTACCATTTTCAATATACAGCATTATATGAACAAAAAATTGTTTGAAGTTTTAAAGTAGTTCCCCATATAGATAGAAAGTCACCTTAGTCTCTGGAGTATTGCAAATAACCACATTCTTTGCTGCGTGCATGTTAGTCTTTTGGAGCAGTGGTTCTCAAAGCACCATCAGCAGTATCAACCTCACCTTGGATTTTGTTAGAAATGCAAACTCCCCAGGCCCACCTCATATATACTGAGTCAGATTTCTGTGGGTAGAGTCTAGCAACCTGTGTTAATACACCCCCCAAGAGGTTCTGCTGCCCATTAGATATTGAGAACCACTTCCTTTGAGTACAAATTCGAAATGCTTCTTATAGCCCTAGGTTCCTGGTGAAGCTATTTGTAGCATGGAAACGGTAATTTGCTAAGTAGTAATACACTGACCTGAAAAAAAAGATTCGTTTTTTAAAAACTCAATTGTTTGTCTAATCTCTAAAACACATAAAAATCATTCCTCATTAACAAAATATTGCCCCTTCTTCAAACACTTCCTCTTCTAGGAACTTTTCTCCAAATCTCCCAGCTGGATAGTCTTATTCTGTGTTCTTTGTGAGGTACTAACCCCAAGTAGTATGTTAATAAAAGACATTTTAGATTGCACAGTAGACATGTAAAATTTACTTGATGTGGATGCATGATTACAGAGTTTGACTCTCTCTTTGGGGAAAGAAACACTGCCCAGATTACAAGACCGAGGTCCAGGTTCTGGATTTTTTAATTGTCTGCTCTTTGTAACATTCTGATACTTCTAGGTTTCTGTTGCCATACACAGATGTTAGATGAAAAAGAACTTGCAGGTCTTAGGTAAAGGCTTGGAGGGGACAAATGCAAGATCACTGAGCAAAGCATTTTGAAAAGGAGTCTTGCCTTCTGAATCCTCTTAACCTCTGTTCCCTTTTGCAAAGCTCAGGAGGCCTTGGGGAAAAGATTATTGTGTTAGTTTGTTAGGGCTGCGAATACAAAGTACCACAGACTGGGTGCGTTTTCTCACAGTTTTGAAGTGGGAGATATGAGATCAAGGTATTGGCACTGTTGCTTCTTCTGAGGCCTCTCTCTTTTTCTTATAAATGGCTGCTTTCTCTCTATGACTTCACATGGTGATTTTGTGCCTGTCTCTGCCTACAAGGACGATAATCCTATTGGATTAGGTCCTATCGCATAACCTCATTTTACCTTAATTATCTCTTTCAAAGGCTCTATCTCCAAATACAGTCACATTCGGAGGTAGTGGGGATTGCAATTTTAACATATTAATTTTGAAGAGACAAAATTCAGTCCATAACAATTATGCATGACTGTGACGACTCATTTGTAGATTGAACTTGTTAATGCTTCAGAGTATAAATGGGTTGTAAACTTGTAGGTGAAACCCGGCTGATGTATTCCATCAGACAGAAAGATAGCCCTACCACATTCCAGCTGGGTCCCTAAAGCTACAGATATGCTCCATTACTATCCCCAAATGCCAAAGAATGAATGAGCCGTCTAGAAGTAGGCAAACAACCACATTTGCTAAAAGGATAATGTTTCATCCATTAAATAAATGTGATACCTTTTTCTAGTCTGGTATCAGTATAGAAGGCATGTGAAAAATGAGTTAGCTGAGAGTTAATTGACTGCGGAGACTCTATTTTCAGTCTCTGCCTGTATTTTCTGAATTAATATACACAGTGGGTGATTCAGCAAAAGGGTTTAAAAATAAATTCTTTATTGAAAGATCCCACCAATTTGATGTCTTCATAATTCATGAAGAGTAGACCCATAATAGCTCTATTTTCTCTTCAACTTTGAAAATAAAAGATGCCATTAGTTTAAATTAGCCTTGTGTGTGGAATAATCAAGTGTATCAGCAAATATAGTTTGACTCAGATGCTGTTTAAGACTAAGAATGAATGCCAGAAAATAACTGGCTATTTCTTTTAAAAAATTAAATATGAAAATTGTATTGACAAGCTAGGGTAAAAGTATTTTAAAGAGTTGAAAGACAACACATAAATTTATAAAATTCAATTACAATAAGCAAATAGTTACTGTAGAAGAGCTATTCTTTTAAAGCGTACTCTTCGGATATAAAGAAAATGTCATTAGAGACCTGGCTATATTTGTAGAATATATGAGCACTCAGGATAGTTGGTGAATATGGAGGTATGGGGTTGCATATTTATATGCCAAAAAGCATCCTCACATTGCTATATTAGGGGCTTTTTACGTTGGCTAGAGAAGGTCCACATGGAAAGAATTATAGCATAAAATGTGTTTACTTCATTTATTTGTTTCCCCCGGGAAGTTCAAACCCCCAGGGAAGTAGACTGTGGATAGAATTTTATCTCCTCTAGCTGTGGGAAATGAAAGGATAGACAAGTGAATTGGATTTGTCTGAAAGCTTCTGGAGCCAGGAGGCACACGGGGCCAGTGCCCAGGTGTCTATTTCCAGGCATTATTCAGGAATTTGGTCTCATAATTTTCTCTAATATTAAGTTTTTGTTTCCACTGGTCGGTAGCATAAAGAAAAACTTTATGAAAACTTAAGGTCTCGATGTAAACCCTAAGAAGGGAAAGAGTAAGTCAATGAGGTTATATACATGAAGGAATACTTTTTACTTCAGAAATCTGTATTTTCCTTCAGAGTATATAAAATCGTGTACTTTTAATCTGTAGAGTAGTTTTCATTATAATCTACTAGTATACTTTGATAAAGCATCATTTCACAGGTATATTATATTCGTGGGTCTTGTGCTTATGGTGGTCAGGTCTTTAAAAAAAAATCTAAACCTTATTTACCTACATCAGTTGTTGACTTTGCAGATCATGGAGAATACAGAGCCAGTCATGCAGAAAGTACGTGTTTGTCATCCTGAGAGTTCAGACATGAACTGTAACCACTGGCCCATTAAGTACCTTCTCTTGTTGTTTAAAGCATATTCTAGCTTTGCAAATTAATTGTTAATGCAGAATCTTGTAACAGAGCCATGGAATGAAATTCCTGTTACTCCAGTCATAGTAGAGATTGCGTCAAGTACTCTGAGTTGTGTTTCATTGTTTTGTGATTCTGTGCTATTGGAAAGTCTTGCCTAGAGAGTGTTTAAAAATAAGGAAGTCAAGAAATAGCTCGGTCTGCTTTTCTGGACTGTGTGTGTGATTTTCCATTTATAGTAAGGTGGTAATAATTTTTGAGAAGTAAAATTCATTTTCTTTGTTTATAAAAAATGCTACTTGTCAAAATACTCACAAATACATTCCATAAGAAAACATTTGACCTTTTCTTGCAGTAAAAATGACTACACATACTATATTTAATGAAGTAGAGGACATTCTTGTAATATTGATATAGTAGGACAATACGCATGCCATTGACTATTGTTGATATTGCAGTCGTGAGATGTAATTCACTACAGAACACAATAATGTTTAATTTCATATTTAATACAGAGCTAAATTTCAATTTAGAAGGTTCTTATATAAAAGTCTTAGGAAGACCTTTAGAAATCAATCAAGATGGATTTTTGTCTTAAGTGTTTATGTGCCTGGTGTAAGATAGTTACACCTGTTCTAATTTTTTTTCTTCTTCTGATTTTTACTTCTCACATATTGTATTAATGGTGCTTGGTATGGAAAAAAAAAAGATGCAGTGGCTTTTCTTTTCTTGTCTCTTATTTTCTACTTTAAGATACACATAATTTTGTAAATATTTATTTACCTTAATAGATCAAACCTAGTAAACATTACAGCTAGTTAATGGGTATGATTGTAGGTACCATGAATCATTGTCTTGTAAAGAGACTGTTCAGATATGATATTATTTTACTGATTATTTTCCCAACAGAGAAACTCTTGGGATGAAATAGAGCTCAAAAAAGAGTGTTTTGGGTGAGATGGGAAAGGGGGGATTGGGAGTTTTTAAAGAGAATAATCTTGTGTGGTAATAGGCATGAGGTAATAGGCATTTTGATAATCTGAAACAAACAAAATAGCTTTGAACGGGTAAGTATCTATACAGCTAGATAGAGTGAGAACATAATTAATGAAATCCCTAACAATTATAACTAACAATGTAAATTACAAATGTATATTATCTTTTAGCAAATAACTATGCCTTTCAATTTTCTCGGTGGACGATTTTGACAGTCTACTAATGTTTGAAGCTTTCAGGACAGAGTCTTTACCCCCTTCTACTTCGCATCATTCTCAGAGAATGCCAAGGGCTGGATATATTTTTATATAGCTGATAGCAGGGAGAGGATCATTGAAAGAAAAGCTAGCATTTAATGAACACTTACTCTGTTGCAGCCACTGTCCTTAGCATATTAGGTAAACCCATTTTACTTTCACAAGGACCCTATAAAGAAGACAAAATTATCCTAATCTTATATAATTACAAAAATATTTATATCATTACAAAAAAATTATATCATTACAAATACAAATAATTCATTACAATTAAATAAATATATTTATAACATTATAATAACATTATAGATGATCAAATGATGCAAAGAGCACATACTACTTACTTAGCCAACCAAATATATCCAAGCTAAATTGGGATCTGAGCCATGGTAGTTTGGTGCTCCAGTATATTCTTTTAACTACTATATTACCTTGCTCCTGGAGCCTAATTTAGTGGACTCCCAAAGACATGAAGATTGATTGAACCAGGAGATTTGATCTATTTAACTTCTCATTTTACAGATGAAGAAATTATGTCTTAGTGAAGTTGGGTTAAACTGTATACAGTTACCACACAGAGTGAGAGTCGAGGCTGGATGCAGACCCCGTTCAGTCTAGCACCTAGGTCCATGCTTTCTTCCATGAATCCGCAGGGTGCAATTTACTATGATCACAATCACATGTGATCCTCTTTTGGCTGACTGTGACAGCCTGAAAAAGTTATTTTTGGAGCTCAGCCCTTTGCTTACATAGAGAAGAACATTCCTAAGTTATAAAGAACTGGTGAAAGGAAATCACCCAGGTGTGAAATGGGAATTCAGAGCTTGTTTTCTTGGTTTATCCATGCTCAATTATTTGTGCCCCGATGTTCATTAGGGTATTTTAAGTGTCTTCACTGGGTTACAATAACATGGATTTATTTTTCTCTCTCTTTCAGGTATGGAAAAATCGTATCTACAAAGGCAATTCTTGACAAAAACACAAATCAATGCAAAGGTACGTGTAATGGCGTCTGTACCCTGAAATCTTACCTCTGCTATCTGATTAGTGGCTCTTCCATTGTAGAGGTCCAGGTACCAGCTGCACAGTGATCTTAATGCATGGTATATGGCAAACCTCTTTAATGATGCCAATATTTTGATAAGTTGTATTTCTAGTAACATTGCTCATTAATTTTTTTCGTTAACAAACAAAATGAAAATCACAAATCAGAACAAGTATGAAATTGCTTCAGCATAAAACTACATTACCTCCTAACAACTTTGGGGTGTCTGATTTGAATGATCATCAGTGACGCAAGTTGATTTCCTATATAAAAATGAGGAACTCTCGGGAAAACTTCCCCATGCAAAACACATTTAAATTTCTCTGTTCTTTAAAGCTTTAGCAACATTGGTTGACTAGGAATAAATTTACTGGTGGGCCTATTGTATTAAGCTTCAGCTATAAGCATCTCACGGGATTTCAGAGTTGGCATCTTATTAAGACAGGCTTTTTGTTTTCCTGGAAATACTTCTGAAGTCATTTGACTATATCTGTGACTCATGTTTCTTCATGTCTGTGATTTCTATATTCTTTTAAAAGTTGCATTAAATTAATTGTGAAATCTGTATGGTCGCTCTTGCATGACTCAGCTCTTACTGGAAAATTGGAATTCTTCTTGTAACATGTGTTGTTTGTTGTTCCTTTAATCCAGTCTTTGTTTTAACACTGAAATCAAGAAGCATAGTAGAGCCAAGTTCATTCTAAACACTGACCCGATTTCCTATACAAATATAATGTGCACAAGTTTTAGGAAAGAGCACTCAGAAACTCCTATATATGTATCTCCTCACCTACTTGCATAATGATAGCCAGATTCAATTCAACAGTTAAAAAAATAAAAACATTCCAGGATGTCTGTAAACTGAGAAATGAACTACATATTACAAGACAAAGAATAATATGTCATGATTTCTTCCACCTCATAGTTTCAAGTCCTAATTGAAGAGATACCAAGAAAACCAATAAACTAGTTCTAATATCCTTATTAGGATTACTGTATCACCCTAATATATGTGAGGGTGTAACAGAGGAATCAAAAACAGAATTACCCACAAACTACTGCTGGAGGAGAATACAGAGGTTTCTTTTTGGGAAAGGAAGTTTATAAAGTCAGGTAGAATGGATGAGCTTGGGACAGGTGCATGTTTAGGAGAAATAATTTCAGAATGTAATTGAGTAGACCCATGTAGCTGTAATAATAATAAAAAAACCTGTACCAGTGAGGACAGAAAGAAGAAAGGAGTTAACATTTTGTAGGCTTTTAAATGATATCCTGGATATTTTAAATTTTAATTCTGTATGCAACATAGATCTCTTAATAGTTTTTGAGCACTTAAAATATGATTCTATAGGTGTTTAGTAAAGTTATTTTAGCAAAGGTGAATGAAATTGAATTATAAAGTGAGAGAGTGGAAGCAAAAAAAAAAAATGTGGGTTTTAAAGCCATAGTACCAGAGGGAAATTAGAAAAAACAAAATTAACTGTTATTATTAGCATAATAGAAAGGGATTCTCCATGAAGGTTTTTGAAGGTAGAAGTGGCTATTGTCTGCAAAGGTGAAAGAGAGGAATGTATGAAACAAAGCCTACATGTTGAGTCTTCTGATTGGGAAATACGTCTGTGCCACTTGCTGAGGCAAAAAGTCCAGAAGTAGTAGTAGTGGGTTTTGGGGAGAAGGTATGAGGCATACTGAGTTGGAGTCTCTGGCATGGCAACCATGTGGGAGATGTCAGAGAGAAAACTGTAATAAGGCCCAGGGCTACAGATGCTGACTGAAGTCAAAGGAGAAGATAAGATTACCAAAGAATAATATGTAGAAGAGGAAATGGCGTGGAGTGCATTAGGGTGGGCAGCTGAGAACTCGGAGAACATATATGAAGAAAGCTGGGGCATGACCAAGGGATATTCTGTCACTCTTGGCCTGTGGGAAGCATGTGGGATGTCAGAAGCTTTAGAATGCTAATTCTGTTGCTACTATATCTGCCCAACCCATTTACAAAGTCTTGGGTCAGGCAGTTAATAATATTGATCAAACACCAATCAGAAGCACAAATAGTGCACAGATAAGCAACACCTGGCAACCTCAATAGATTCTGTTACATGACCGATAACTGGAGTGGTCAATATGAAAAGATCCTTCCCTATGCAAAGTTGTGCTCAGTCATGCAGATATCTGTTGTCACAGTACAACACTGAAGACCACAGAATTGTAAATTGCCAACATGCAAAAACTGAACTCTTCTATAATTATGAAGGTTTGAAGAATAAGGGATGTAACTGAAAATGGGTGGTCAGGATCTCCATAAGCAAATTATATAGTGGGAGTATGGGTGCTTATCTGGACAAATTATACTGTGGGAATCCTGACCTCAACTCCTAACGTCCCTATCCACACTTTTTTGCAACAGCTTATTTAATTTTCTGTCTGTGGAGAGATGCCTAAAATCAGTGGTAATAGGACCTGTGTACTATAGATGACTTATCTCTAAAGTGGGATGTGTGAAGGGTGATACAAGAGTGTTTACTGGAGATACTAGAAGGAAATATTAGAACTTGCATCTCTCTTTGTTTTTATATCCATTTTTCATGAATCTCATATATTAACATAATCTTACAAATAGATATATTTTAAATAAATCTGAAACTATTGGGTATGCTGCTTCAAAGTACTTTTATCTCTAGTGATATCAATACTGATCTTACCAATTAATATGGAAGAAGAAAAGGAGTCAGAGAAGGGACTAAAAAAGGAAAGAAGAGAGGGAGGGAGGAAAGAAGGGGCTGTGGAATAACGTAGGAAAATCATTATAGAAAGGCATCTGTAAGAAATTGAACAGCTGTTAGACTGTTTGCCCTGAGGGGAATATGAAGAAGGCAAAGTGATCATGTGACCATATATGCTTATAAAAGCCTCTTATGAAAGCCTCCCGTTACCTTGCTTATCCTCAGCATGTGGAGTCTGTGCTTAGCAGTGTCGAATGAATCACAGCCTTCATCAAGCATACCATGGGAGTGGTGCCCTGTAGGGCAGCAATCATGATCAAAAATATACTACTATCACTTTCATGTTTTAGAAAAAAACTATTTTAATGATACACTCATATATTAGAGTATTTCCTTTCAAAAGATAGACCTTGACATAGTTATGAGAAGATATGATTAGAAAGACAGCAATTATAGAAAATTTTGTATAATTGTTTGTGATGACCACGGGAACAAGTTGCGGAGGTTAGGAGAAAGATATCAGGTCATGGAAAAGTTCACGGAACTGGTAAGAACGAGTATTGAAACAATCATCTAAACGTTTATTGGAATTGCCAAGAAATGAAGCAGGAGTAGTATAAGAAAAAGTGACTAATCCAAAAGGTATCTGTGGAGAAATAACAGGATGGGAAATGATACTAGGGATCTGTAGACCGTGATCAAAATGACGACTGGTTGGTGATAAGATTTGATGATGTGAGATTCTAAATTGGAGATTTTAGGTAGGGGAGAAACCATACTATAAAGGAGGAAAGGGGCTTACCACTTATAGGTCCAGTGGGAAGAGGGATGTGGGAGGAAAAAAAAAAACAACACACAAAATCCTCAAATTTGAGAGAGCTGCAGGGAGAGTAGTGTCCTCAGGGTAAATTAGGTAATGATGGGAAACATGCAAATCAAAGCCACTTGCAGTGACAGTTCATAATCACTCAAGTAGCAAACATTAGAGCATGTTGGCCATCCAATGCTGTTCACTCTGAAACTGGTTCCCCCATTCTTCATTGGTACCATGCTAAACTGGGACAGCCCTTTTAAAGTCAGTATGGAAACAGCAATAAAGGGCATACCACCGAAACTAGTTAGTCTGTTGAGAATATTTATTCAAATATTTTATTTAAACACATTTTTAAAAATTAAGTGTCTATGTACAACTCTGAGCACTCTCATTTTCCTTCCTGGGAAAAAATATAGGAAGCATCCAAATTCTAGATTATGGAGCATATACAACAGTTATGTAGCTGTTAAAATGGGGTCGTAAAGGCTAGACTATGCCAAGCCCTAGAAAAATGTTTATTATATGAAGTGAAATCAATATAAAAGGATATAAAATAATGTATACACTGAATATGGAGCTATGTAAGTATTTGAGAGTCAGGATCAGCATGGTTATGACTGTGGTAGAGCCAGGATGCCTGGTTTGAACACTGCCTCTTCACTTAGTAGCTGTGTGACCTGTGGTAAATTAGTCAACCGCACTGTGCCTTAGTTTCCCCATCTGTAAGATAATAACAGAACCTCACTCATAGGGTGTTGTGATGATTCAAAAAGTTAATACATGCAAAATGTTTGACGGTATCTCCTGTTACTTTTGTATAAAATACTGGCAATATCAAGCAATACAAAAATGTTTGTTTTAAGGTAGTGGGATTATGGGTGATATAATATTATTATCTAAACATTTTTCCAAATCTGTTCTGTTGTCTTCTTGGGCAAGAAAAAAATATACAGCTATTGGAAAAATTAAGCTGGTTTTAATTATGTTTATATGTTGGTTGTTTTTTCTATGGAACCTGAGTAACTGATGACTATATGTTTCTTCGATTTTGTAAAATAATGCCGGATGAAAATAGCAAAAAATTAGGAGAGAATGGCATGCTTTGCTTTTTTATATAATAGGCTTGAGTACTTTTTGAGAAGTTGAGTACTTCTTGACCATTGCTTTATTGAGGAAAGAAATGACAGGATGTGTGAGGTGGCTTTTTCAAACAAAATCACGAAGAACATCAAGACTGTCATCATTAGAGAACACAAGTTGGGTTTGGTCTTCTCTGTGACACTTGGTTTTGAATCATTCACAACTTTGTCTCTAGGCAAAGGTTATACAATTCAATCTAAACATTATGAACTCAACGATTTGTTTATTTTTATGTTTAAAGATATGATAGGAATTCAATTCTTCATTAGCTGTTGCACCTACCACATGTTGTGTGCAAGGTAGTCTTCACCAAGGTATGAGAAACTCCATGAACTTGTCTCCTTAGAAATAAAAAGAAAAGGTACTGAAATTAGCCTGATGTATTAAACCAACAGAATCAAATCCTATTTTAGCATTTAAAAGAAAAGCTTTTATTCTCTCCTGAATCCTACCCACACCCTGTAAGTTAGGGACAGTAGTCAGGCCTAGGTGAGCATACTCACATCTTTATTCCAGAAGGGATTATCAGGAACTCTTTCAACATAACCTCTCCTTTTCAAGATTACTCTTTCTTGGATGATGGCTGCATCAGCTTTCATTCTGTATAATATGACGACATCCAACAAAACAGTCACCGTGAAGCCGAAATGACCAGAAATTGCAGAACAAAGAGAACAGCAGCTCCAGATGGGGAGTAATGAAAAACAGACCACAGTTCATTCAGATATTTAAACACAAGGACTAAGCAAGAGTCACAGAGATTTGCACTGCATTTTTACTTGTTTGGTGTTTGTTTTCCCCATGTGTTTTCCTCCTGGATCAATGTATTTGCTAATTTAAAAAGTCAGGAAAAATTAAATGGAAGAAGCTATTGAAAACAAGGTGTAAATCTTAAATGAATTTACTTGTCTGTGCCTTCCTGCTTTTGAAGGTTAGCTTCCCTTTTCTCCCTGCACCCGGCAGCCTCACCACCATCATATTCCTGACAGGCTATATGTTTAGAGTAGAGGGAATGAGTAATGGACCTTCCATAGAAAGTTTCATTGCCTATTAACTATAGGATATAAGAGTAGATAGAGTATGCCAAACATACCAGCTCACTCCTGAGGGTTTGAAATACTCTTTTGCCTTTGTTGTCACTGGCTGGTTAAATTATATTTATGGAGCTTACGTTACCTTTGATGTTGCATTGAGCCCTTAAAATCAAAGTTGGAGACAAGTACCCAGAAGTCCTGAAATCATCCATGAAGGATATCATTCATTCTTTATTAAATAAAATTGGAAATTGTTATTTCTTCTATAAGAGAAATAATTCTGCATATGACACTTATTTTATACACAGAGTTTAGAGCTCATCTAGATTGTCTCAGAGAGAAGTGTGATTTTGTTACTAGACTGAATCCATTGAGCAGTTCTAGACTCATAATCATACATTCATTTTAAAAGTATTTCTAGGTGAATAAATATTAGGCCATATGCTTGGATGACTTAGGAATTCAATTTTATTTTACTTTTCTCCTTTATGCACTGATAGGGAATATTTACACATGTGAGGGAAGTACAGTTTTTTTTTTTTTTTTTTTTTTGAGATATTCTCCCTCTGTCCTCCAGGCTGGAGTACAATGGCGCGATCTCGGCTCACTGCAACCTCCGCCTCCACCAAAGATTCTCCTGCCTCAGCCTCCACAGTAGCTGGGATTACAGGTGCACGCTACCACACCCGATCATTATTATTATTATTTTGTATTTTTAGTAGAGATGGGGTTTTGCCATGTGGGCCAGGCTGGTTGAACTCCTGACCTTAGGTGATCCACACACTTTGGCCTCCCAAAGTGCTGGGATTACAGACATGAGCCACTGTGCCCGCCTGGAAGTACAGAGTTCTGTGTTGAACCCCCTGAACCTGGAGGAAAGGTGGAATATTATATTTTGTTACATGTTTAGGTAGAGTCATTACAGGATATGAAATATCCCTTACCTACAGATCAGTTTTAACAAGTGACACTGCCAGGCACTCATGCTGAAATTTGTAAGTGGAGCTATTTAACTCTGGCAAATAATAAACCTTCCCTGGGCTGGTCTACATGGAAATCAAGCAAGTAAAGGAAGAACCCAATACCATGGAAAGCTTCTGTTCTAATACCTTTATTTTCTGAAAGCAGTACAAACTAAAATAAATGTTCTGTGAAATTTATGAGTGTGAGGGATTACATTTTGAGAAGAATAAGCACCTCCATAGGTGGGCTCACAGTCTATTGAGCAAGAAGCTCATGAGAAGCAAAATGGCTTGAAGAACACATTTATTCAATTTTCACATAATGGGATTAGCTTCCTCCCATCCAAAAAAAAAAAGGAAAAGACAAAAAAGTTATATTTTAAATTATATTTCTCTTTGGAATATGAAGTGTGTGTTATTTCCTAACCTTTTTTTTTGTGTGTGTGTATGTGTGTGAATTTTAATCTATTCTGGTCTTAAGTTTACCACTAGTCATAGGTCATCAATATATAAACTTAAATGTTTACTTTATTTGATCTTGATATTGGCTTTTGTTTTCGTTTTAGAAAAGGTTAGCTTATGTAGGAACTTTGGAACCTTCATTAGTGCATCAAGTTTATTAAGAATTGCTCAGAATTGTCTTGTAGGTACGATTTACAACTAATTTTTATCCTGGGCCTCTTGTAAGAATATACCAATGTTTATTGTCTTACAACAAAGTCTGGAAGGAATATCCACTTTGATGGTAAATGGTCTTTATTTGTTATCTACAACCCAACCAGACCAAAGGCAGCACTTCTGCCAAAAATTCTCTTTCCAGACTTAGTATTTCCAATATCAGGGTATTAAATATTAAATATGTTGTTATTATTTTGTGTTAACTTTGAGAAGTCTTCAACATAAATGTAAAACAAAATAGGTATTTATGCTTTGGAAGTCATACAGCTACATGGTTTTCAGCAGTGTTTTATGGCCATATACGTACTCAGCATTTGCTTATAATCCCTTAATATACATATTAGACAAAAGTAAAATTATCCAAAAACATGACATATAACATGCAGCGTTGCTGTTTTAAACATCAATTTGTATTCAACAGCATTTAGTACTGTAACCTACCTCCCTCATGCTTTTGCACAAGCAGAAACGAAACGCTTTTATTGAGAAAACATTTTTAAAGTAATTGTTGAGGAATATAAAATGGCTTCAAAATAAAATAATAGAGTTATATTACTTTCACCTATAAACTGAATGTTACTTTTACTAACCTATGTTATCTAACTAAACAGAAACTCTGTCATCCAGGTATTCTAGTTGTTTCCTTGCCCCTGTCTTTCACTTTCCTATTTTTAGAATTTGACTCATGTCAATAAGCATAAAATACTTCCTCTTTGTACCTCTAATAGTCTATGTCTATTATTGCTTCCAAAAGTCACCTTCTCAAAACGTCCTCCAAGAATCTACTCATCCTATCCAAATACCTTTACAAAGCCACCGCCTTTGG
This sequence comes from Cacajao melanocephalus, assembly GCA_963573385.1. Classification (NCBI taxonomy): domain Eukaryota; kingdom Metazoa; phylum Chordata; class Mammalia; order Primates; family Pitheciidae; genus Cacajao; species Cacajao melanocephalus. The sequence goes on along the minus strand of CAUYLG010006015.1, from coordinate 79,734 downwards.
GTACTATCTGGGAGCAAAGATAAGGATATCCCATCTCTCATGCTTTTATGATTAGTTTGTTCCTTCTTCTAGATCAGAAACTCCCTGGGACCCAGATAGGACCTATTGCCAGAGTATCGGAGTATTGAGGATGCAGGACAGTTCTGAGTAGTCACTTAGATCTCAGTGCTTTTACCTTTGTCTCTGAGACCCTTTGATGTTACATCAGTGAAAAGCACAAGCTTGGCCAGGTATGTGTTCATACCTGGCCTATGCAAACACCAAGCGTACCAAAGACATACAGATGCACATGTTTCCCAGAATTATTCTCTAAAAGTATTCATTCTTAACTCATGGTATTTATTTTGTTAATGTGGAGTTACATGTTTTACTGGTTTAAAGCTATTTTTGTTCATTAAGGATTTTATTAATATATGGCAAATTATATATACTAGTATATATTTAAAATGATATATAAAAATATAATGTATAATGCATAAATATGAAATATATGTCTGCATTCAGTTCATTAAAATTTATATAAACTTGTAATATTATGTAAATAAATAACCTTTCTTTTTTGTGTATGTGACAGAGTCTCACTCTGTTGCCTGGTCTGGAGTGCAGTGGTGCGATCTCGGCTCACTGCAACCTCTGTCTGCCAGGTTTGAGCGATTCTTCTGCCTCAGCCTCCCAAGTAGCTGGGATTACAGGTGTGCACCACCAAACCTGGATAATTTTTGCATTTTTAGTAGAGATGAGGTTTCACTCTGTTGGCCAGGCCGGTCTCGAACTCCTGACCTCATGATTCGCCCACCTCAGCCTCCCAAAGTGCTGGCATTACCGGTGGGAGCCACCGTGCCTAGCCATAAATGAACTTGCAAATATAAAAAAGACACAGATTTTCCAAAAATTTTCCAATTCTATACCAAGAAATTCTTTAAGTTATAATCTAAGTTTTCTTGGGCAAGTCACATAGCATTTCTGAATATCTGTTTTTCAACTGTCAAGTGAGGTTATCTACACCTGTAATGCAAAGGTATTTTCAGAACTACATGGAAACATGTTTGTTATATGCCTGGCATGTACATCAGGCAAATGTTTCTGTGGCCTTGGACTTGGATTTCTTCTAGGAACCGTTTTGTTTAGAGCTTCTATGCATCTTATATAATTTAATGCCACCCTGAGTAAATTTTAAGTGTAAGAAAATGTGTATTTTATGAATTGACATGTGTTTACTGAGATTAGCTTTGTTAAAAGCAAAAATTATAAGTACTTAAAGAATGTCTCTTTCATACCTTTTGGTGTTGGCTATATGATAGCCCTTGGGATTTTTTAGGGCCTATAAACCTTATGTGTTTGAGATAAAGCACATTTTGTCACAGTGACAGGTGATGGAATTCATTCTAGTTGAGTAGTTAGGTGCTGGAGGGGGGATAGCTTCTTTGTTCACTCCTTTGCTATGTTGTTCAATCTGTAATATTGTTTTACAAGTTTAAAAGTAAAAAGGAAGAAGAAGCCTAAAGATTCTTGACTCCTTAGTTTTTTAAACTATGGTAAAAGCATCTAACTTTAAAGGCATGGTGAATCGTCATTTGCTGTGATGCTAGCCATTGTTCTTATTAACTTATTGATTAATCATATTGATACTACATACCTATTCTTTTTCCTTCCCTTTAGTAAAGAAAGGAGAACTCTGGGGAAAAGAAAAAGAAATGAAAAAGAAAAACTCACGTACATAGCTGAAAAACAAACAAAAACCCCTTCAAAAACCTAAATTGAGTTTGAAAGATGAATATACCATTTGTTATGTTTCTTCAAAGGACTATAACTGAGCCCAAATGCCTGTTTATCTATAAAATATTGGCAATATAAGTACTTTAATATGATCATTTTAGAAACAGATATGATTTTCTCCCTGAGTTGTAGAATAAGAGAAAATTACAAGGTTTTCATTTAATTTCTACTTCTCTTAAGAAAAAGGCAGTTCATTTTCTCTGTTAGGCATACAGATAGACCTGTTGGTCATTCAGCTGACATCAGCCCTGAATTACAAGAAACCTGTATTTATGAAGCAAATTTGGAACACTTTTTCTATGCCACTTTTAAAGATACAATTTCTTTCCATAAACAACAGGAAGCATAAATTGTAGATATCATGGCCGTTCACATTCTCAGGGCTGGTCCACAATGCACAGAGCAGGAACTGAAACATATGATTTTTGGGAAACAACTGTCAAAGAACACACTGGGCCTTGGACTTAAGGCTGATGGGAAAAATAACCATATTTAAGATATTCTGAATGAAATCATGTGGTGAAATTCCATGGGAAATATAAAGCACCTTGGAATTTATGTCTTTGGGATGCTTGCTGCAATAGGTAAACCAAACACTGTAGCTTTTAGTGAATAAGAATAATTTTTTTCTCAAAAAGAAAAATTATATAAGGTAGAATTTGTAGGCTTATTAAAAAAATAGTATTAAGACGTTGTGGCTTAAAATTTTCTCTGTTTTCCCATATTTTTTTGAATGACAAGGGGTTCAAGGTCAGAAAATTCCCAATTTCACATGTAAGATATAAGAACATTATTGATAACATTATATCTTTTTATAGGGAAGTGGATGATAAAATTGAGAATGATTTCACAAGAGGTAAACTTAACAAGTCAAAGATTTTCATATAAAACATATAAATTTTCTTAATCTTCCTCAATTTCTGGCCATTATTTTGAAGCAAATAATAACTCCAAGTGAAGTATGAATATATATAATTGTATTATATATAATATTAGTATATTTATATATTTATTATACATATATAGTCATGTGTTACGTGACGTTTTGGTCATTGACAAAACTCATATATGACAGTCATTCCATAGGATTATTATACCATAGTTTTACTGTACCTTTTCTATGTTTAGATGTACAAATAATTCTCATTGCGTTGCCATGGCCTACATTATTCAGTATTGCAACATGAAGTACAGGTTTGTAGCCTAGGAGTAACATGCCATACCATGTAACCTAGGTGTATAGTAGGCTATACTGTCTACATTTCTGTAAGTACACTCTGTGATGTTTGTACAATGATGAAATCACATAAGGATACATTTCTCAGAATGTATTCCCATTGTTAAGTGATGCATGACTGTATATAATTACATGTGTAGGTCAGTACATCTCTGTGTGTGTGTGTGTGTGTGTGTGTGTGTGTGTGTCTAGTGACAAAACATTTATTGAGGTATTTTTATTCAAAGAAAGTTTAAAAATCATTATACAAAGATTTACCTAAAGGTTTGTTTTAGTTTAATAAAATATAAAAAGGAATCTTGAAATGAAATCCCCTTAGTTCATTGTAATTAAGCGTCTGCTATGTTACATAAACCAAAAAGTCCTGGGGAGGTTGTTCTGCCTTAGGTAGTTGTCAGGTTCTTTGTGGTTGTCTGCTGTTGTGAGAAATAATCTAAGATAAGTAATAATGAATTAAAACTGCATATACGATTATCTAATAAAAGCTTGTTCAAGCATTGATAGTGTCTGTATATGTTTGAAATCTCCATGAATGTTTAACATATCCACTTTGTATTTGCCACATGTTATATCTTATTGATATGGACTATTAATACAACTAAGTACATTCGGTTATGGTATCTAGCTCAGCCTATATTTCAATTCTCTGTGTCCTTCAAAAGTTACTAGAGCCAACCCTTTGTCTCTGTTTACTGTTGCAGAAATTTGTAAACATTCATATAAAATATATCTTTCCAGATAAGATGGTTCCAGTTTACAAGTGATCTTCTGCAAACAATAGGAAGTCAATATGGCACATAAACTCATGAAAACATCCAACACTGTTGCAAAAGAGAGGTTAATTTATTTGTTTTAGGAGGAAGACTTACGGTGCTTCTGTTAACCGCAGGCATTTGTTGCATCAAGGGTCAGCCCTACTCTCATTACCATTTACCAATATTTCTATCTTTTGTTTCCTGTCTGAGTTTACTTATGTATAGAAGCTGTAAACTCTTCAGTCTATTTCCCATCAACCTATCAACCAACCAATCATTCGGTGGATTAAATAAAACAGACTAAAGGACCAATACCCAAACTCAAAACAAACATAAAAATACTCAAAAAAAAGAGGGCAAAGTACATCTTAAGGGGAGGGATCATGAATGGTGTCTTTGGTTTGTTTGCCCCGCAGAGAGGCCCTACTTAACAGTGAGCAAAAAAATGACTAAATGATGAGCTGTGGAATCCTCAGAAAAATGGTTAGCAGTATTTATGGTGTCGGAGATATAGTTATACTAATATACTCTGCAGCTCAGTCCCATGAGCATACTGAGTCTGGAAGTCTCTTAGAATGTTCCTGTAATTCATCAGAAGGGCAAATTTGTCTAGTGAAAGAATTTTGTTTGGCTACAATACAGTTAAAAGCATTAAATGAGAACGCCTTTTAGAGGAGCCTAAAATATCCTTTATTTTCTTAAAACTAGCTCACTTCACTCATATGTGTACCTGGTTGGCCATTGAAAGCATGTGCATTTCTTCAACTTTCAATAGTCTATACTATTGTTGAATGGACACCAAGTAACTAACAGAATTATTATTATTCCCATTTTACTCATGAGGAAACAAACCAGGAGATGCTATGAAATGTGTCAAACATCAAATAGTCATTTAAACCTAAGTCTGTCTAACGCCCAAAGCATAGGTCTCTCCACTGTTTCTCTCTTTCTCCTATAAAATAATCCCCATAAGTAAGACTAGAAGTAAATGATCCTGGATGTTTTTAATGACAGTCAGACACAAGCACAATGTTTTGAGTTCATATAAAGGCAGACAGTTTGATAGAAACATGTAGTAGTTCTTATTCACCCACTTCCATCCCCCTATAAACAGTATTGATCAGAGGTTCTAGTTCTGTTTGTCACTTAATATAGATATAAAAATCATGGAGATTGCGCTCTGAAAGCACATGTTCCTTTTGAAAGATTTTGATCATTTTTTTCCATTTAGAGTTATTTTCCTTTTTTTATATTTTGAGAATGGTTTTCTGCTAACTTCAATTTTGTACTTATGTTGGCAAATGTCTAGCTTTCTATCCAGGTTAACTTTAAAGTGAGCAGCAGTTAAATAAATTTTAAGTGGGAAAATGGCCTCAGAATTATTGCAGTAGAAAGACAAGGTGCAGCTGATACTTTCTGTTACTCTCAGGACTCAGAATGAGCCATGTGCTTCTTTAAAGGGCCTATGTGCTAGTTTCACAACAAATGCTCTCTTTCATCTTACTTAAGTTCTGTTTGGCTTGCCTCCCATATTTGCTCAGTGGGGAAAAGGTTAAGACCTCTGAAGAGGTCACTCTATCCCAATTACTTACCCAGCTTCTTTTCTTTTCTTCAAATAGCTTGCATGTAGTTGTGGAGAATGTTTGGGGGTCATTATCTTCTTGATGGATGAACCCAGAGATAAACAATCATTTTCTATTTGAATTTTAAAGGTATGATAAAGTTTAATCCAAGACTTTTATGTTTTGAATTCATCCAGGCACCAGTTCTTACAGCAAAACATCCAAATGCCTTCTAGGGCCAATTATTTCTTTTGAAATCTGGTTTTTCCCAGAAAGTTCTTCCCCCATCCGCACAGTTTCCTATTGTCTTATGTTGCCCTCCAGTCTCTAATTCTTACTGAAATTTACCTCGTCTTTCATTCCCTTCTGTCCTTTACGGAAATGTTAAGCATCTGTGCCCAGTTTTTTTTTCTCAGCAGCTATATTCAAGCACATGCTTTATTTCCTCGTACTCACTCTAGATTCCCCTTTCCAAGTTTGAATCTGAATTTTTATAGTGTTCAGATTCTAACTACATTTCTTTTTTGCCTAGTTCCTGAGTGATCTTTCTCAGGCCTGACATTCTACTTTCAGGCACCCATCCTAATATAACTAGATCCTGCTTTGGGAACTATAAGGAGGATTATTGTACTTCTCCAACGCAATTGTCTGAGCTAATTTTGCTGATAGGATTTTTATAGGATGCAGCGTAACAGCAAGGCAGTCATTTCATATTTGTAACCAAAATCAAATAAATCTCAGGTAGACCGTAGATGTATTTTTTCCTGTTTCTTTGAAGCGGAAGATTGTTGGCAATAGGTAGGTGTAAAGTACCTCTGCAATGGCAAAAATAGCATCCTATGTGGCATGGCATCGTTGTTCCTCCATGGAAACCACAGTTAGCTTTGACATTGCCAGAATTTTTGAATTTTTTGGAGAAGCTGTGGGGAAAAAATGTACAGGCTTTCTCATCTGGATTTAACTCAAGAGTTAAAGCATTACCTGAAGCTCTGTGCGGTCTCGTTTGGACTTTGTTCTCTAAACAGTTTGTAGATGATTGTGTTCAGAATTCCCAGCCCTCATTAGCTAAGGGCACACATGTGGAAACACAGAGAGGCTATGACCTTCAGATCCACTCCAGAAATACAAACTTGGTCTCTAAGTTTAGAGAGGAAATGCTTCCCTCTCACTAGCCAGGATCTGGGACTGATGTTTTGCCCAGGTCACACACATGTCTGAGCTGTTCCATTTAGTAGGGGAAAAAAATGACCTCTTGGGTAATTTGTGCGTCATGAAGACTTGGCTCTGTCTTGGTCCAGGGAGCAGCAGCTCATTTAAAGTGCACAGGCCCTTATGAGTTTTAGGGGGCCAGAAAACATGAACCCAAATAAAGTGAAAATTTGTGATGATTTGTCTACAAGAAGGCAACCATAAAAATAATTTAAAGAGTGAGCATGCTTCTTGCCTTTTTTTCTATTATAAATTTTTAATTTTCAAATTAAATTTTTTTAAAAAAAAAGGATCTGAAGGTAGATTCCATATCTTGGCTATTATGAATAATTACTACTATGAACAAGCAACTGCAGATGTCTCTTTGACATACTGATTTTATTCCCTTCAAATGTGTACCCAGTAGTGGAATTGGTGGATGATATGGTAGTTCTAGTTTTAATTTTTTGAGAAACCTCTATACTGTTTTCCATAATGGCCATATTAATTTACAGTCCCACCAAGAGTGTACAAGGATTCCCTTTTCTTCACATCCTAGTCAACATTTATCTTGCATCTTTTTCCTAATAAGCATTCTAACAGGTGTGAGTTGATAGCTCATTGTGGTTTTAATTTGTGTTTCTCTGATGTCTAGTCATAGCGAGCAAGTTTTCATATACCTGTTGGCTCTTTGTATGTCTTCTTTTGAGACATATTGATTCAGGTCTTTTGCCTATTTTAAAAATTAGGATACTAAGTTGGTATATGTTAACTCCTTATTAGATATATGATTTGCAAATATTTCCTACCATATCAGACATATGTTTTGTCTTCACTCTGTTGATTGTTTACTTGGCTGTGTTTTTTAGTTTGATGTAGTCCCATTTATCTATTTTCACTTTCATTTCCTGCGCTTTTAGGGTAATAGCCAATAAATAAGTGACCAGACCAATATCATGGAGCTTTTCGGCTATATTGTCTTCTAGTAGTTTTATAGTTTCAGGTCTTATATTTACATTTTTAGTCCCTTTTGAGTTGATTTTTGTATATATAGTGTGAGATAAAGGTCTAATTTTATTCTCCTGTCCTTTTGCTATCCTGTGTTCTCAACACTTTTGTCAAAAATCAATTAACTGTAATCATATGGGTTTGCTTCTTAGATCTCTATTCTGTTCCACTGATCTATGTGTCCATTTTTATGCCAGTACCATACTATCTTTATTATTATAGCTTTGTAGTGTATTTTGAAGTCATGTAGTGTGATGCCTTCAACTTTTTTTATTTATTAATTTGTTTTCCTCTCAGCTTTGGCTGTTTGAGGAATAATGTGGCTCCATATGAATTAAAAAATTTTTTTTCTATTTCTGTGAAAAATGTTATTGGAACTTTTATATCAATTACATTTAATCTGTAAATTGCTTTGGGTAGTATGGACATTTTAATATTATTTTTTAAATCAATGAACATGAGACATGTTTCCAATTTTTGTGTATTCTTCTATTTATTTTATCAATTTTGGATAGTTTTTAATGTACAGGCTTTCCATCTCCTTGGTTAAATTTAATTTTAAGTATTTTATAGTTTTGTAGATATGGTAAATGGAATTTTTAAAGTTTCATTTTTGGCTATTCATTGTTAAGTGTACAGAAACACTACTAAATTGTATGTTGGCTTTTTATCTACCGTTTTGACTGACTTTGTTTATTAGTTCCAACAGTTTTTTGGTGGAATTTTTTAGGGCACACTATAGCTAAAATCGTGTTACTTGCAACAAGGATAATTTAACTTCTTCCTTTGCAGTTTGAATGCCCGTTATTCCTTTTCCTTGCTTAATTGTTCTTGCTAGGACTTCCAGTAATATATTCAATAGAAGTGGTAAGAGTGGGCATCCTTGTCTTGTTCATCATCTTAGAAAAAGAAAGTTCTCAACTTTCCTTCATTGAATAAGATATTAGCTATGGCCCCTCATATATGGCCTTTAAAATATTGAGATACATTCCTTCTATACCTAATTTGTTAAGATTTTTCTATCATGAAAGGGGATTGGATTTTGTCAAATACTTTTTCTGCGCCTATTGAGATTATCATATGGTTTTTGTCCTTCATTCTGTTAAGGTGATTTATCACATTTATAGAGTTGTGTATGTTGAACCACCTTTGCATCACTGGAATAAATCCCACTTGAAAATGATGAATGCTCTTTTTAATGTTCTGTTGAATTTGGCTTGCTACTATTTTGTTGCGGTTATTTACATCTCTGTTCATCAAGGATATTGACCTGTAATTTTCTTTTCTTGCAGTGTTCTTGTCTGGCTTTTATGGCAGGAAAATGCTGGCCCTGTAAAATATATTTAAAAGTGTTCCCTCTGCTGCATTTTTTTTTTTTTGGAAGAGTTGTTTGAAAAGTATTGGTATTGGTTCTTCTTTAAATGTTTGGTAACAGTGAAGTTATCACATCCCAAACTTTTCTTTCATGGGAGAAATGTTATTACTGTTTCAATCTCCTTGTTATTGGTCTGTTCAGATTTTCCATTTCTTCATGGTTTAGTGTAGGTTTTTATGTTTTAGTTTTGTGTGTCTAAGAATTTATCCCTTTCTTCTAGGTTATCCAATTTGTTGGGATATAATTGTTCATAGCAGTCTCTTATGATCCTTCGTATTTCTTTGGTATCAGCTGCAATGTCTCCTCTTTCATTTCTGGTATTATTTGAGTCTTCTTTTTTTTTCTTTGTCTAGCTACAAGTTTGTCAGTTTTGTTTATTTTTCGAAAAGAACAACTCTTGGTTTTGTTGACCTTTTCTATGGTTTTGCGAGTTTCTATTTCACTTATTTCTGCGCTGATCTTTATTTTTTCCTTTATTCTGGTAACTTGGGGCTTAATTTGTTCTTTTTTTTTCTGGTTCCTTGAAGTTTAACATTGGGATACCTCTTTTCTATCAGCTTTATTTAAAAAAAAAATTGAGGTTCTTTTATGCCCTAACTTCAAGAGTCGATAAACTTTCCATACTCTTTAGGTAAATAAACTAGGTTATGTAATTTTTTTCTTAAGAAATAATATTTTAGGCATAGAAAAGCCTGAATGTAACTTTTGCTTTGTATCCCTGAAAATTTGGAAATAACCTAACTGTACAAATATAGAAATGGCTAAACTCTGGCTAAAACAATGAAGTATTTTACAATTATTTAAAGGAATAATTGTTAAGACTCTGAGGCAGCATGGAAACCTAGCTATAGTATGGTGTTAATGGCAAAAAAAAAAAAAAAAGAGACAAATCTATGTATGTTTTACTAATAACTAGGTCAAAATATGATGTATGATGGCTTCTGACAATGTTTTTGCTTGATATGTAAAATTATCAGTTGACATGTCTGTCTCCTCGGCACTGTGACTTCTTTGAGGAAGGAAACATTTTGCCACATCCACAAAGACAAGATCTAGCACATAATACGAGCTAATAAATATTTCTCAATTAAGCCGTGAAAAGATAGCAAAAAAAAATTACGATTGTATCTATGATCTGACCATAATTCTCTAAAAATAATGCATTCAGAAGGCAAAGGTCAGAAAGGAACTGTAAAGCACTGATTATAAGGATTCTCATGTGGTGAGATGTTGATTTTTAAATGTTCGTTATATGTTTTAAAAATTGTCCTATCTGTAATAGAAAACAACAATGATGACTAAGGTAGTATTAGCACAATTTAGCAATATTGACATGCAAGAAAAACTCATTTATTCAATAATAAGAAAATATAAAGATTCATGTTGCCATTATAATTCAATTATATGTGTAAATTTTTGAATCTGTTATTTGGGATGAGGTGACAAAAAAAGATAAACTTCTAACTACTAATATATAAGGCCTCTCATCATCTGGCTTGTTCTCTGCTAACATCAGAAATAGTGTACATTTGTATAATATAACCTATTTACAACTCTTGAGTGTAGGGAGTATTACTATTCTACTCCATGTGAATGGCACCTCTAGAATTATACAACGAGCAACCTATGTTACCATAATAATGGCTCTGGTCTATTCTTATCTCTTACCATATAGCCAACCATACCTAACTATTTATATGCCATATGTAAAAATACTTTGGTGGCTGTTCTCTTTGTCTGTAATGTAACAAGCACCCCACATTTACTATTAATGATTAGTATATATTAAGCATTCTCTATGTACAGAAATTATTCTAAGAGTTTTACATATATTATTGCAGTTTTTTCAAATTGATATAAATATTGTCTTCATTTTCTACATGCATGAGACAAGGAACTTGCTCAAATTGCATAACATGAAATAGCAGATTTGGGATATAAACTCAGGTCTTCTTTGTGTTAAAGCCTGAACACTTAATGTCTCACATGTCATCCCCCTTTTATGCTACCTGTGTGCTCTTCCTGGTCTTGTGAGACTCAGCTGATAATTTCCTCAAAGCTTTCCCTGTGACTTCCACCCTAGCCCAAGCTGCCTTACATATCCTTCCTTTATATCCCTTAATAAAACTCTCTTCTCCCAAAAGTATACCCAGAATTTATCAAACTGTATATAATCAGTGATTTTTCTTTTTCCATATGCCACTTAAACCATGGGCTTATCAAGAATAAGAATTGTACACCTATTCAGAACAACAAAGGACTGTATTGTATTCATTTCTTGTTCACTTGTGCTTAGCACATGCTTTACATATGTGCTTAGCACATGCTTTACATACGAAGTAGTTATCCAATGCATGTCTAAATAAAATAATGAATGGCTTAACCACATCTCAGATTATCAATTCATGGATATAGCATCAAAAAATGATCATGAGTGTGATTTTGGTTACGATTAGAAACTGGGTTAAAATTGCAGCCATTTATCACAGAGATGGAGTAAGCATAATTTCTGGTTAAGTACCTGTGGACTCCATACTTTTGCAGATACACTGCCTTCTTTTAACAATACTTTAATCACAACATTTGGCTACTTAAAACCTGTATGTGACTTGTTATTTCATTCTTTATTAAGTCTGAATTCCTCAGTATAGATTTTAAAAGCGCCCATATCACGGCTCGATCTGTGGTGATTTTCTTTGTGTTCTAATACGTGCCTTTGACACTAAGAAAACCAGTCACTTGACTCTCCCAATGTACTATACTAACACCACCATTCAGTCTTTACTCAGCTTATACTCCCTCTCCAGAATTATTCTTCTTCCATTCTAAACCTGACTTAGATTATTAGGCAAATTCAAATTCTACTTTATAGAGGGTCTACTATAGCTCTTGGTAAAGTCCCTTTTCTATGGAACACTTATTGCCTATGTCAAATAATTTACCACGTAATACAGATTGAGTATCCCTTTTCTGAAATTCTTGAGACCAGAAGTGTTTTAGGTTTCAGATTTTTTTCAAATCATGGAATATTTGCATTGTAATTCAGCGTCTCAAATCCAAAAATTCAAAACCCAAAATGCTCCATTAAGCATTTTTTGATAGTAAATTTTGAGGCTCATATAAGCAATTCAAAACATTTCAAATTTTAGAACATTTTGAATTTCAGACTTTTGGATTAGGGATGCTCAACTTGTAATATTGTTGACTATTTGCAGCATTGCTTTAGTTACGTTAGCATTGTTTTTTTGTTTTCTGTAAAAATATTAACAGATGCCATGTATTTCTTTTGTTTAAAATTACAATTTATTGTGTGACCACTTTGTGCTAAAATATATTCTGCATGTTTTACAAATATTTCATTATAAAAAGATTTGAGTTTTCCTTTTAACGACAAAGGAGGAAATCTTTCAACAGATACCATGAGAGTTGATTAAAATAAAAAGTTCATTTCATTTTTTAAACCAAATACCTAAAAATAAGTTTGATTTTCAAATTTAACAGTGATTCTAATAAGGTATATGAACAGGTGACAGCATAAAGCTAGTTCTGTGCGTGGGTGTTTTGTGTCACTTTATTGTTATTCAGTATATAGCATATGTGGAGAGCTGTTTTTACTTTCCCTTGATAGTTGCTGATGCCTCTGTGAGTCACGATGTTTGGTCTACTGATTCTAACTCATGTCAAAAGACTTCAACTTTATATTTATCCCAACACTGCCAGTGTCTGCTGTTGGTCATAAAAAGGAGCCAGGCAGAAGAGTTTGAATCAGTTAGCGCAAAACATTAAAATTATGGACTCCACTCATAGGATCATCATACATGAAGAATAACAACTTTTTCCCCTTTATTTGGAGAATATGACTCAACTACTTCACCATTCATTAGAATAATAACAAAATGGGATTTTCACATTATGGCTTTAAAGTTGAAGGATCCAGTTGTGTCTTGGGAAAAAATGAAAGCATATGTGTCACAAGACTAACTGAAAACAGAAATTTCATTTCTGTTCATATTCAGAGTCACTTTGCTAACACTGTACTCCTGGGTTTGGAATTCCTTGGAGAGAAGAAGTTGGAAAGTAAAAGGCAAGCTCTCCCAATAACATTTGGTTTAAATTTGCATGCAATTAAAATTCTTATGTTATGGTACTAATATTTTTTCTCTTTTCTGGTTTCAGAAAAACTAGGTGTTTCTCACACATTTAGTAAAAGCCTCCCTTTTTAAAATAATTTCTGGCTCTTCATTCAGATTTACTAAAAATAAGAGCCAAGATAAAGAAAAAATGGGAAAGTCTACACAATGAAAAGGTGGTCTTCCTTATCTTTCATCAGGTAGTCAGGATTATTTACCAAGTGGAGGACTGCTCTGTCACTTTTATATTAAGCTAGTTAGTAAATAAATGTATCACAGATTTCTAAGTGTTGGATTTAGGCATCTGAAAAAGGTTTATAAAAAAGTAATTTATTATTTAGCTGTAGCATTTGATAAGTGCAATGAACAAATTTTGATTCACCTGGCATTACAGTTGGAATTAAAGTATTATTTAGAGATTAGAAATATTGCATGAATCCTTCTTTAATAATTAAGATTTATAAGTATTCACAAGTATTCCTGGAATAAGTAATTTAGAAAGTCTTAAAACTTTAAGATTTGATATCAAGATACAAATGTAATTCTATTTATTTACTTTTTCCATTTGACATTTGATCCAGCCTACTTTATGGTTTTCTTTTCATCAAGAAACTGACCCAAAGACTTGAGGATTACCACTAAGGACTTTTCAGCGACTATAAAAACAAAATCAAACCAAACAAAAATCAGCGGCGGTGGAGCTATAATACTTCCTGTTCCTTGTAGATCAATCTGGGACAAAGGCTGTCTAATATTTCAAATTCTGTGGCATGTGAACAATACTATATGCACTGGGCTTCCAACCTTGGGATTTAGAATGCATATGTATGAGCAGGGGAAAATTCCAACAATCTATCCTTTCTTTATAATCTTGCAACAGTTCCAAAAGTCCTTAGCTGGAGGATATATTTGGAAAGCGCTGCTTGTCTGCTTCAGGTAACCATTCTAGAGCTCTTAGGTTCCACTTGAGAGGTAACTAGCTATTACCATTTGTGCTATGTGTCATAAATGGGCCCTATTATTTTCAGCAAGACCCCTTAGCAGCAATTCCAAAGGAGCGGCTAGAGATTTGATTATATAGGTCTCTCTCCTGAACACATCCTTTTGAATTTGACATTTACACTGGTTGCGGATTTTTATGTAACTCGTTAGAGAGCAGCCTGAACCTTAGAAAGGTGTTAGTCTTCCTAGAACCCCCTGGCAAAGGAAAATCTTTTATTAGACTTAAATGTTTTGAGTTGAAAACTGCACTTGTCTGATTGGAAAACGTTTCAGGGAACAGATTTTGTTATTTTTCTAAGCTAGGCTGCAGGAATTGAGCTGAAGATATCACTGACCAAAAGGAATTTTTTTTTGCTCAAAAAGCTGAGCGCCAAAGGAAATGACTCCAATGTTTAAAATCCTTTTATTTCCTCTGTGAACGCTATCTCTGCAACTGAGATGAACCGTTCCAACTGGCCCCCACCCAGACTTTATGGGAACTGAGATTAGGAAGTTGTGTGGTCAAAATAGTCATGGTACAAATTGCTTTCAGTTTAAAAACCTCAAAGTTCTTGACGAAGCCATGATTTCTTGCCACATTTTATTTTTTCACATGGGTGACTGATCTGTCATTCATTAATTACCCTGCCAGGATTCTTCAGCTCTTTTAGAACCGTCTATAATTTTTTTAAAATTTCATTTGGGAGGAGGATGCAGAGTTTGTGAGAGAAGTATGCAAGGTGCCTGTAAAATTTCTTTTTGTGAGACACTACATATTTTGCCCGTTTCTGTTGACTTCCATTTGAAATAAAAATATTGCTGGGCCACAGTCAAGCTTATAAAAATGTGTTCCTTTCCTTTCCTAATTTCATTCTATACTTTCCTTCTTGCCTAGCCTTTCCATAGCTGAGATGAATAAAATGTTGGATGTGGTCTCAAAATTCAACACTCCTAACTTCCTTTGATACAATCATGCCCTGGGGAAATAGAACGATATTCATCACTCTCTAAAGCATTCTCTGTCCTTGGCTTCTCTGCCCGGGCTAGAGAATCTTATTAATCTTTCTATTTCTGGTGACTAACATAGTGCCTGGCATGTTTGAAGGCACTGATATATATTTAAAGGGTGAAGTAGACTAGAATAGGTAGCATATAATAGATTGGTGAAACACAGAGTATGTAAGGAAGGGATTTATTACACACTTTAATCAGGACTGTTGTCTGAATTAAACATTTTCAAGGATGTAGCAATGACACATTTCTCCATTCTTCTAAAATCTTTAGTACTTCCCTATAGTCACCTCATGGGAATTAACGTGGCAGAATGCTCTCTCGCCATGTTTGGCAACCTAAAGGTACTTAGACTTCCTTAGAGGTAGTTGCTCCTCTGTCCTCTAGCTTTTGCCAAGCATTATTTGGATTTGATGGGGATTGGTAATAGTTCTCTCATTTAACATCTGCAACACATATTAAGATGAACTTTAGTAACCTAACATTTAGCACTGAATGGGATTTACACACACTAGTTGCTCAGTCTAATGTGATTGGAATCAACATTTGTCAAGCATGTATTTTTTGACAAACATTGCGATTGCCACTGAGGATAAGAGAAAGGAAACAGTTTATCCTCACATGCTCACAGGGAGGAGAGATAGGCTCTCTCTCTCTTTGTCTCTCTCTCTCTCTATGTATATATATAGATAGATAGATATACATATATGATATATGTGGATATATATATGATATATTAGATATATATCATATAATATGTAACATATATATCTATCTATATGATATATCATATATATCTATATATTATATATCATATGTCTATATTATATATTATATACATATTATATATTATATATTATATATATCTATATATTGATCTATATATCTATATACAGAGAATATATAGGATATATATAGATATATATCCTATATATAGAGATATACATGATATCATATATATTATATATCATATATATAAGCATAATAGCTAAAAATATCTAGAGATATACATGATATATATATTATACATATCATATATATAAATATACATGATATCATATATATTATATATGATATACATATTATATATCTATATATGATATAAGCATAATAGTTAAAAATAATATCTAATGGTCATTGAGCATTTTATGCATGTCAGATCTTCTAATAACTTCAGATGTCTTATTTAATCCTACAGAGACCCTTTGAGGTAGATGTTAATGTTATCAGCATTTCACAGATGAGGATATTGAGGCACTATGTTCCATATCAATCAGCCTCCAAAGTCATAGAGCCTGAGTCCAGGAAGTTCCAAAATATATGCTCTTAACTACTATGCTCTTAGAAAGAATGAGGAAATACTCAAAAAGACCTTAAGTTTGGAAAAGGCTTAGATGAAAGCTGCAGGAAGGTGATATTTGAGCTTCACTCTGCAAAATTAATGAAAGTTTATCTAGCAGAGATGGCAGGAAAAGATTTACCTGGAAGAGAGGAAAGAGCATGGAAATGGCAGAAAGTTGTTGAAGGGCATGACATTTTCTGATGTCTTAAAAGTACAGTGCTTGTGTAAGGAAACAGTAAGTGATATAATCTGAATGCAAGCTCAGGTCTTAAGATGAATGGTCTTGCATCAAGACTAGAGTAAAGAGCTTGTTATAAAGGCAATGGAAACCAAGGAGCGGTTTATAGGCAGAGGAAATAATATGGCCAGAGTAAATTTTTGAAAAGTCAATTCTGGCAAAGAATTTGGAATGACAAAGGAAGAAAGCTAGATGCAGGAAGACGGGCTGGGAGGATGTATCCTTTCTTTTGCATTCATGTGCTAGTAATAGAAAGAATGACTAAACACTGACTTAAACTATTTTCCACTCCTCATAAGAATGAAACTGAAGTAGAGTGACTCTCTCTAGAGGCTCAGCACTCATTTATCCTTGGTGTGTATCTTTCGTCTTCATGCCTTTGCCTTGTTGTTGCAAAGGGCTAGCCTGCTTTAGCATTACATTTGCAGTTCATGCAGGAATACCAGGAAGGCTAAAGGTCAGAAGACGAGTGCCAGCAGAGTGTGTCCTTGTTCAGGAGCTTTCTGCTTTTATAATTGGCCCCAAACTGTAACCTGGTCGTGGGTTCTTAATACCCAAGTGATGTTGGAAATTGTAGCTTTTATACCCGGGCACATGGCCAACCATTAATAAAATAGAATGCCGATAGGAAGAGAATTCTGTCAAAATTGATACTGGAATTGTTTATGTGAGAGTTGAAGAGGGCATGGACCAGGGACCCTTAGGGTACAAAAGATAAAGTGGGGACAGGATTTAGGAATGAGAATCAGGAAGACATGGGGACCAATAAGATGAGGCAGGCTGGGAAGGGGTGAGAAGGAGTGGGATCCAAACAACAGAAGATACTGTTGTTTCTGACTTTGGCGACTGTTGCAGATGATGGTTTTAGCTGAGGTATGGAAAATAAAGTAAGATCAGTTTTTGTCAATAAAATAATACATGTGGTTTAAGATATATTGAGTTTGATGTATCTCTAGGACATCCGGTGAAAATTTTGGTAAGTTGGTATAAACAGGCCTAGAGATCAGGAGATGGTGAGCTGAGTGTCAGGATAATAAACCTCAGAAGTTGATGAAATCCTTAAGGAGACACATAGAGTGGCATAAAGCCTGAACACTATGGAAGGGAAGTTTTTTTTTGAGACAGAGTCTCACTCTGTTGCCCAGGCTGGAGGGCAGTGATACAATGAAGGTTCACTGTAGCCAAGACATCCCGGGCTCAAGTGATCCTCCCACCTTAGCCTCCTGAATAGCAGGGACCACAGGTGCATGCTACCATGCCCATCTAAAAAGGACTCCCTAGGTTTCCCAGGCTTGTCTCTAACTCCTTGCCCCAAGCTGTCCTACCACATCAACCTCCTAAAGTGTTGGGATTATAGGTATGGGCCATCACACCTGGCCAGGAGGAACTGTTTAAGAGCAAGCAGAAAATGTCAGAGAAAGGGGAGCAATATCATAAAAATTAGGAGTAATCTTTCTAAAATGAAATGGTCAGTAAGTCAAATACTTTAGAAGATTTAAGAATTAGAGGAGATGTTGAGCTAGCAATTAGGTCATCATTAGTGTTTAATACATGTTGAAACAATAAATGCATTAAAACATGAACTTCTAGCCAGGTACAGTAGCTCAGTCCTGTAATTCCAGCAATTTGGGAGGTTGAGGCAGGTGGACCGTTTGAGTCCAGGAGTTTGAGACCACCGTGGGCAACATAGTGAAACCCCATCTCTACTAAAAATACCAAAAAATCAGCTGGTTGTCGTGGCACATGACTGTAGCCCAGCTAACAGGAGGCTGAGATGAGAGGATCACTTGAGCCCAAGAAGTCAAGGCTGCACTGAGTTGTGTTTGTATCACTGCACTTCAGCCTGGGCAACAGGGCGAGACCACGTCTCCCAAAAAAGAAAAGAATAGGCTGGGCGCAGTGTCTCAGGCCTGTAAATCCCAGTACTTTGGAAGGCCGAGGTGGGCCGATCACCTGAGGTCAGGAGTTTGAGACCAACCTGACCAATATGGTGAAACCCCACCTCTACTAAAAATACAAAAATTAGCCGGGTGTGGTGGTGGGTGCCTATAGTCTCAGCTACTTGGGGGGCTAAGACAGGAGAATTGCTTTAACCTGGGAAGTGAAGGTTGCAGTGAGCCAAGATCGTACCACTGTACTCTAGCCTGGGCGACGGAACAAGACTCCATCTCAAAAAAAAAGAAAAGAAAAACATGAAATTCTCATCTATGTATGTGAGACGATATTCTTGCACAGACTAGTTGTCTACTGCTGCTGTCCAACATTTCTATTGGACAGTACTGATTTTCTAGACCTAAGGGAAATAATGGGTTTTGGTTAGCTGTTTTATCTTACAGATGTTTTCAATAAGTTAATAAATCCTGTAGAAGTCAAGGTGGATCCAAAATCTATTGAAAGACAAAAATTGTAATTGTGGAAAAAATATCAAGGAAATATGGCACATACTGTGAATAAAGTTCTAAGTGAAGTCATTGAATTTTCTATCTTATTTCCTGTTCCTCAGAAATGCTTATTCTTTATATCCTTTCTTTTTCTTCTAAATAACCATTGTCGTAGCTTTTGTAAAACTATATCTTATCTTAGGGTAGCTAAAAAGGCAAAAAGAAGGCCTGTTGTGCATAAGTAAGAGTAACTCACAATGCCTACATGTTTTAGATAATCCTTGCCTCTTAGTTAACTCTTTCTAAGAGCAGGGCATTCATTCACATGCACACAGGTATATATCGAGTCACTATTAAGTGCCTGACGCTGTGCTAAGCACAGGCCACTGGGTGTAGCTAGCACCAGTACTACCACCAAGAACTCAAATTCTTTGTGTTTAAATTTGGAGAAACACTAAAGAAATATCTAGTCTTCCTATGTGGGCCTATAGCCACTTAGAAATAAATTTCTTTTTGAGACTTAGACCAGTTGTTACTTTTATGAGTTCTCATATCATGGCACTAGGTACCAAACTAATGCTTCCATTTCTTGTTTCAGTCAATAAAATAGCCAGCTCCATGTGTGGAGATGTACATAATAAAAATGCCTTAGGAAATACACAGAGATTTTATTGTTAATAAATGTGCATGAATATCTCATCCTGACCTGTTGTATAGTAAAAGAAGGTTATTAATAAAGGTGCATCCTTTAACAGAAAAGAATATGGGAACACTTATGTTTTCAGGATCAATTAGCAACTCTCTTTTCACCTTGGCAGGACATCTCCACAGTTTATGTAGCCATTTTCATCTCATCAACATATTTCATGCCACTTTCTTTATTCATCTTTCAAATTTGGTATAATATTCCAGCTCATTCGTAGTTTGCAATTCGCTGAAGACAGGGTTACTTATACATTGTGTATTACTATGTAGCAGAGATGACATTCTAATTTTGCCTCTCAACTAGCAAAGTATCCAATTCCATTATAAAGAATTAATTATGATGATCACCAAAAACAAAAACGACTGTGGATGATAGGGCTACTTATGTGAGCAAGGCTGACAGAGTCCTGGAGTGAGAAGAGAAACAGGAAGCGAGCGATGGAAAGTGGACACTTTATATTAGTAAGATTGCAATGAACCATTTGAAAGAAAGTAGAATACACATAGAACAAATTCTGTGCTTTGAGTATATTTTCATGTTCCAAAAGAAAAAGTAATAATAGCATGAACTGGCAATGTTGCAGTGAAACTACGATGTCTTCTATTGATGTCTATAAACCTAAGTTGGAACAACCTTTCTAGAAAGCAATTTGTCTATGTTTCAAGCCCCACAGATGTGATACAGCATTTATGCTACTGCAAACTGATTTTTAAAAAGAGACTAATCCAAGAGAAGAAGAAAGCCATCTGTAAAACCTAAATGAGGAATCATGAGGATGAGATAAGGTGAGGGCTATGTCAGTGAAGATTGAGGGAATTCAAGAAGGGTTAGGAGGGCACATTGACTCGGTTGGGTGATGGAAAGATGTGGGATACAAGGTGAAGAAGAGGAAGGAGCCTAGAATGACCTCCAAGTTTCTGGCCTGGGCAACTGTCTTGATTCATTCATTGGGAGACAAAATGTACAAGAAGCAAAAAATGTACTAGAAAGTTCACAAAAGTTTTGCTTTTGAAAACAGTCTGCAAATCACTCAGTCCTATGTCATTCTCCTCAGATGAGGGTGTGAAACTCAGAGGTCAACCAACGGAACTCAAATCTTAGTTAACCAATTGACTGGCAGTTCTTTTGCTATTTGGTTTCTATCTGAATGAAAATCTCCTGCTTGGTTTTCATACTTCCTGTCAACTAGACCAATTAGGATAGCATTAGGAGATAGATTTTAGTGTGGAAATCTCAAGCTTGGACTTCATTTCCCTCCCACCAGAATAGTGTCAAACTGCCTTATTGTTATTAAAATGGAAGCTTTAGAATGACATTCTTAAGTATGGTGACATTTTTACACCACATAATAATTTTTACTATGATTTAGTGAGTCTGTGGCCAAGTCTGATCCTTCTGTTTTAATCAGAGTTGCCAGATAAAATACGGAGCTCCAGTTAAATTTGAATTTCAGAAAAATAATGAATGCATTTTTAGTATTTGTTCCATATAAGTATCTTTATTATAACGTGTTTCATACAGGTATTATTCATCATGTATCTGAAATTCAAATGTAACTGGCCATCCTGATTATTATTTGCTAAATCTGGCAACCTAGTCCCAATATTAAGGAAGTCCATTCATTCTAGTAATCTACACTTAGTGATGGTAGTCAAGGAGCCAGGTGTAGCTACTGAGCACCTAAATTTGCTTAGTCCAAATTGAGATGGGTATAAAATACAAACCAGCTTTTAAAAACTTACTATTAAAAAATGTGCAATGTCTCATTAATAATTTTAAAATTGATTGCATGTTAAAATGATAATATTTTTGATAGCTAAGGTTAAATATATTTAATTTCACTTGTTTCTTTTACTTTCTAAAAATTCGGATACTAGAAAATTTGAAATATTTGTGGCTTGCACTATATTTCTATTGGACAGTGCTGATTTTCTAGACCTAAGGGAAATACTGGGTTTTTGTTAGCTATTTTATCTTGCAAAATATGTTTTCAATAAGTTAAATATATACCAACAGCATAGAAGGTGAATAGAAGTTGTGCAAGGTTTACGCAAAATAAAGTTAGCCAACATAAACTGAGACAAATGAGAGTATATCTTCATTTTGATACAAATAGTTTAATTTAATAAACACCTAGGGAGAGATTATTTTTCCAGATCAGAAAATGCATATGCACTATCCACAAATTAATATGAAGGATGTATTATGGTTTATTGCTGTGTCTCAGCAAAACATTGAAAGTATTGATTTCTTTGTGATATTAAAAATACATGTATTATTTCTTCGTGGGGTTCCAGTCATAATTCATTGGTGTTTAATTTTATTCAATGAGGTTAAAGAATCTTATAGCATAGACACCTAAATTTGGAAGGAGTCTCAATGTAGTTACCTCCTAAGGTCAAGATTCATGTCAAAACTAATATTAACTGTTCTCTCTGCCTCTAGCAGGCTTTCCAGTGAGAGTCCCCAAGGTTGTTCCTTACTTCATTCAGGTCTCTGCTCAAATGTCACCTCTTTTAAGGGCCCCTGCTCTGCCATATTATCTAAAATAGCACCCTGTCACTCTTTCACTCCTACCCTGCTTTTTTATTTTTTTATTCCACCCCATCCTTTATTGTATCAGTATTTTAAATTGTAGTGAGCAGTTTCTGTTATTTTCTGTCTCCCCAGAAAAGCTTCATGATGGCAAAGTTGTTCACTGGAGTATCCTCGGAACCCACAGAACCTATGAACACTAGTTCATAGGTAATATTGTAAGCCTAAGAGCTTTCTGATATTTCCTAGTACGTTTATCTTTTATCATTACTTGCTACTTAATATTTTGTTGACATCTCAAAAACTGTGTCTTTCCCATTTGAAAAGTCAGGAAAATGTAGCGTCTGAATATTTGCTCATTTGCTTTCCCATGTTGGGCATCTACACTGAGTCAGAAACAGGGTAGATTCTGACAATACAGCAGTAACCCTATTAGCCAGGGCCCCAGGGCTCAACAAGCTTGCATTCCTGGAAAAATCTCACTGTTACTGGAAGTAAACTTTCTTTCTGAACTGGCATGCCAGAAAATTGAGTCTAGGATGTACACATCTGTGCTAAAAATTTTGTTTGCTACTTTTTAAGTGGACTTATTAAAATAAGAAGCGCATGCTTTGTGTTGTCTGTTCTCACCGTTTTATGTACGTTCACTCATTATTCTCCCTGTAGCATGGAGTGCTGTTATTATCTTCATTTTTCAGTTGAGGAAACGGAAGCAGTGAGAGGCACCACTTACTCAGGTCATATAATCAGTAAATGGCAGAGCCATAATTTGAATCCAGAAAGGCCAGTCCTGGAAGTTTTTAACAACCCTGATACACAAGGTTAATGCAGCTGATCTCGTATATTTACTAAAAGATAACTACTGTTGACCTCTTCATTGAAAGTTTAAGATTATGAGTTATTTAATTTGGTTTGGGCATGCAGTCAGTTTGGAATGTTCTTTATCTTCATCTTAACATAATCCAGCTCATTTTACAAGCCCCAGCATGCTATAAAATTAGCGTTTAGTCAGGAAAACGGAAACACATCTAGGCAGTTTATGAAGAAGATTGCTTGCATAGAGATGGAAAATCTAAGAAGCTAAACAGTCTAGAGGAGCAATCCAGGGGATAGGATGACAGGGAACACTGGCCCACCTAGGGTTTTTTTGGTTTTGTTTTGTTTTTTTTTGAGATAGAGTCTTCCTCTGTCACCCAGGCTAGAGTGCAGTGGTGTGATCTTGGCTCACTGCAACCTCCACCTCCCGGGTTCAAGTGATTATCCTGTGTCAGCCTCCCAAGTAGCTGGGATTACAGAACCCTGCCACCAAGCCCAGCTAATTTTTTGTATTTTTAGTAGAGATGGGATTTCATCATGTTGGCCAGGCTGGTCCCTGACCTCAGGTGATCCACCCTCCTTGGGCTCCCAAAGTGCTGGGATTACAGGCATGAGCCACTGCACCCAGCTGACATCTAGGTTTTGAGGGATAGTGAAAGAAAGTGGGGTTACAGGAAGCTGCTACCACCCTAGGTCTACAGGATGGTGGCAGGAGGTGGGGTTACTATTAAGCCAGAAGTTGGAGCCATCTAATGGAAGCTAGAACCATGACAAGGCTGCCTGGTGGGAGTTGGGACCAGGAGGAGACACTGCAGGAGAAGGAAACTCCTTGACTTTACCTCTTCTTCAGTCTTTTATTCTTCTGCCCTTGCTACCCATTGGCCAGTCCTACTGGAATCTGGTTGAAAAGGAGTCTGAAAAAAATAGATTTGCGGGATACAGAGCATGAGAATGGTTCTTCAGACCGACAGGGAGTCGGTCAACACACATGAGGTGCTGTCATGTGGCACTCTCATTTTGAGTTTCTCTAAATTCAGAATTCCCATGGCCTTTACTTAGTACCTCTCCTCTTTTGCAGCACTGTAGGTGTTGCAGTAGTGCTGAGCACACTGTCACTATCTACTAGCACCGATATGAGTGTCATTCATAAAGTCACCTCATTAGTCCTCACAAGAGCCCTGTGAAGTAACAAACACTATTATCTCAATATTCCAGATGGGGAAACTGAAGCACAGTAACACTTTCTTCAGTATCACACAGTTAGTGGCAAAACCTGAATTCAAATCCAGACTGCCCAGCTCCAGTGTCGATTCTCCTAACTACTACCCTCCACTGCCTCTCAAGATTCTTGTCTCATTCACCTTTCTGATTCACTGAGCATCCAGTACTGGGCACAATGTAGCAGGTGCTCATTAAATACTTGTTTGAACAAAATGATTTTCTAATTTTAATATTGTGTTGTAGTCGCTTAGAATGTTAAATTTTTGCAATCACCTGGGTGTGTTTTCCAAACAGTTCTTTTCTTTGTTTTAAATGTTTCAACAATCCTACCTCCCAATGTGACTGTTCATTTTTATACATTTTCACCTTCATAGCTGAGTGTTTTGTTTGGAAAGCAGCATCCACAAGGTCAGATATCCAGGGATATTTCTTGGATATCTTCTTTAGACATCTCCAATGTTACCTAGGGAAGTGATACTATAATAAAACATACTACTCATTGATAGGAACAGAACCAGTTTGATTCTTGAAGGCTTAATATTATTGAGGCAAACCGTCTTAAAACAGCGACTTTCTCTTGTCAGTCTGCTATTGATGGCTTACTAGACTTTGAAAGTTTTACATACATGATCTCTTTTTTTCTTTTTGCCTTTTTATTCAATCCTCCCACCTCAGTCTCCTGAGTAGCTGGGAACTACAGAAATTTGCCACTAAACTAGGCTAATTTTTAAATTATTTTGTAGAGACAGGGTCTCCATATGTTTCCCAGACTGGTCTTGAACTCCTGGCCTCAAGCATTCCTTCTACATCAGCCTCCCAAAAGGGCTGGGATTATGGGTGTGGGCCCCTGCACCCAGCCCATAATCTCTTTTAAATGCCCAGTACAATCCTATGAGCTTCCTGATAAAATTTTCCGATTCCTTTACTTTGTATCCTTTTTTTGCTACCCAGTTCTTTTTCAAGTATTACCATGTCAAATTTCCAAGATGAGGAAACAGGTTCATATACCACCACCAGTAAGTAGCAGAAAGGGGATTTGAACTGGTATCTGTCTAACTACAAAACCTACAAAGGTTTCAGTGGAACTCATTACCCTATAACATGAAATCATGCAGTGATGAGAGAAATGCAGCTTTTCCTTATGATGCCTAAGAACTGATGATGCTTTTTTATGTACACACTGTACACTGATTTCATAAAACATTTTAACCTGAAAGATATGAGTGACTTCCTTTACATTCTTTTTTTTTTTTTTGAGAGGAAGTTTTTCTCTGTTGCTCAGGCTGGAGTGTGGTGGTGTGATCTTGGCTCCTGGCTAACTTTTGTATTTTTTTCTTAGTAGAGACAGGGTTTCACAATGTTGGCCAAGTTAGTCTTGAACTCTTGATCTCAGGTGATCTGCCCACCTCCGCCTTCCAAAGTGCTGGGATTATAGGTGTGAGCCACCACGCCTGGCTTATATTCTTAAAAAATGACCTCTTGAGAGGCTGAGTGTCATTGCTCATGTTACAATCCCAGCATTTTGGGAGGTTGAGGTGGATAGATCGCTTGAGCCCAGCAGTTTTAGACCAGCCAGGATAACATAGTGAGACATTGTCTCTAAAGAAAATTTTTTTTAATTAGCTGGCATGGTGTGGCATGCATCTGTGGTCCCAGTTATTTAGGAGGCTAAGGCAGAAGGATTGCTTGAGGCCAGGAGTTCTAGGGGGCACTGAGCTATGATTATGAGAATGCACTCTAGCCTGGCCTGCAGAGTAAAACCTTCTGTAAAGAAAAATAAAAAAGACATCTTCAGGCCACAGAGAGCAAAGGAAAGCATCTGAAATATATATACGTATTTTTTTTCCTTTAGTGAAGAAAAACATTAACAAAGATTTTAAATGTAACTGGGAAAGTACATTTAATTAAGAAATTCATGTCCCTCTTTTGTATTCCAGCTTTTCTTCTTGAGTTTCTGCATATGATTGTGTTATTAGGGACCATGCCTTTAAAATTGAAAAATAAAATAAAAAGGCCACAGTTAGCCTGTGAGCACATTTTTAAAATTCTGGCTCTGGCCACAAAAACCAAGTTTGAATAGGCTCTGTATCAAAATAAAATCCAGAGAGGCATTCCTAAACTTGGACCTTTTGTCCACACTCACTTCCTGTTGACCGAGTGACATCCCTTCAGCTGGCCCTCAGTCAAGCTGTTTGCACAGAACAGGGAACAGTGTTTTTAAGGGCAGCAAAATCTTGCAGCTTATTAAAAGTAGCATGGTATGCAATGGAGATGCCAGTTCTCTTTCCTTTTTGGGTTTGCTTGAGTCCAGAGGTCAATAGGAACATAGAAAAGCTCAGTGTATTAGTTTGGAATTCCATTCCCACTATGACTCAACGGTACAACATATTCAGATCCTTGTCTCACTGAGTTGTTCAGTCTTCAATCTTTGCCTCCTAAACACAGGCTTGTGTGAACATGCTATTCGCTAGCAGGGTCCGATTTCAGTATTAGGGGATACATTCAGTTTCAAGCTCCTCATAGTTGTCTACACCAGGTATGAATCTGGAACTGCTGCCGATTTTCTGTGAGGGCATTTTAGTATCATTATCTCAGTGCTTATGCTATTATCTCTGAAGTGTTGTTTTCCAGTGATTTTCTGCCTCTGAAAAGACGGGATGGTTTAGCTATTTTATCAATGAAATTTGAGCATGTGGTGTCGCTGACTCTTGTGATTTTCTGTGTTTCTTTTATTCTACTTCCTCCCTGAAGAAATATTTAATATTTACAGTGAGAAGGAACCTTAGGAAGTCCCTAACTGCTCAAAGTGTGGATTATAGAGGGACCGCCTGGGCATCACCTTGGAGCTTGTTAAAAATGCTCAATCTTCAGTTCCACCCTATAAGTGCTGATGCAGATCTGAATTTTAATAAGACCCCCTCTTGTTTCATGAGCAAAATAAAGTTTGAGAAGCAGTGATCTGGCCCAGATCTGGTTTTCTAAGCAATTCTGAGACGGATTTTAGAGCCTCTTTTTAATATTCCTAATAATAAGGATGCCACTGACGTAAAATTTGTTGGACAGCTAAACTCTGCCTACATACAATTTCTACACTTAGTCCTTATTTCATCTCTAAATGGAATAAGTCTAATATGACCCATCTAATATTTGAAGGTAGGTAACATTTCCAAACTCCTCACATCCAATTCCTTCCTCTTTCTCTTTCTCTCTCGTCTCTCTTTCATTGCATATTGCTTACTCCTCCTTCACCCCTCCCTTTTATGTCTTTTCATGCTATGCATTTATTTTCAGCCATTTCCTGCTTTGCCTGGCTTCCAAACTTTTCAACGTGATGATTCCTATTTAATTATTGGACTCTAGTTACCAACTTTTCAGTTTATATATGTTGTAAAAAAGTGCAGGGGCTATTTAAAACTGTAGAACAGAGAGCTGTGGCTGATTCTGAAATATTTAAAAGCATTGTCTTGGAGTCTACCAGGCTGCCGTATCTAGGAGGACCCAGTGAGTGACCACAGTGTTTCAGATGTAATTGATAGGTAGAGTAAAAAATAGAAAAATTTGGAAAGTAGCTGCTTAAATGAGAACTGTGTTAAATAGGACTAAAGCTTAAGTACTAACATGCAGAATTACAATTTGAACTCCCATTATTCACATTCACTACCTAATGCCATGTAAACAAGTCAAGTCCTAAAATAGGATTTAGGCCATTCTTTTCGGATCTAGTGCATTGCACTGAGATGATTAAATTAAGCTTCAGAATCAGGAAGCGGTTGGCTGGAACTCAGATATTTGTGTGAATCTGGGTCTGAATTTTTGCTGAGCAACTCCATAACTGGGAGTTCAGTATGTATGAGGGATATCTTAATTTCTATGTAAAAGTCTGCTCTATACTTTTTATGTTCTGCATAAATCAGTCATCCAGAAGACCTCAGTTCTATCACCTTTCTTAACTGTTGGTTTATATTTGGCAGAATGTCACTCAAAGAAATATCAATTGATAACACTAATTTAATATAGGAATGCTTCCTGATTTGTAGTTAGACTTTTCAAATAGAAATAGCAGATATGATCTAAAAATTCTTAGTCTGTCTTTTTTACCCTCAAATACTCAAGTACTGCACTGGCGATTGTTTTTACAATCATAATTGTAAAGAAGCATAAACAAATCAGGTTATCAAGAAATGCCAACCATGTTGAAACATCCACAAATATAATCATGCTTTGCTTTTTTTTGAGACAAGGTCTCCCTCTGTCACCCAAGCTGGGGTGCAGTGGCTTGATCTCAGTTCACTGTAACGTCCACCTCCCAGGTCCAAGCAATTCTCCTGCCTCAGCCTTCCAAGTAGCTGGGATTACAGGCGCCAGCCACCACACTCGGCTAATTTTTGTATTTTTAGTAGAGATGGGGTTTCACCATGTTGGTCAAGCTGGCCTCGAACTCCTGATCTCAAGTGATCTGTCTGCCTTGGCCTCCCAAAGTGCTGGGATTATGGGCTTGAGCCACCATGCCCAGCCCACAAATGCAAGCAAGCTTAACAAATATCTTTAAGTGCTATACGTAGTACTAGATCTTCTAAAAATTTATACCAACCACATCCGCACACATTATTCCAAAGTTTTTGATATATCAGATGTTGGTCACTTTGAATGCTCCTGACCTTAGGAATGTTATCAATTACATTTTCGTGATTATTTTATACTTGTAATTTCTACAGCATGTTATGCTTCCTCCAGCATTTGTTTTTAAATGTATGTATTTTTGTTTAGAGATTTAAAAACTGACTTTTGATCAAGTACCATATTGAAAAAATCTGAAAAATTTGGAAATTGCTTTATTTTATTTTGAGATGGAGTTTTGCGCTTGTTGCCAGGATGGAGTGCAATGGCGTGATCTCAGGTCGGGGGCACAACTGCCACCTCCCTGGCTCAAGTGATTCTTCTGCCTCAGCCTCTTGAGTAGCTGGGACTACAGTCATGTGCTACCATACCCAGCTACTTTTTTTTTTTTTTTTTTTTTTGTATTTTTAGTACAGGGTTTCACTGTGTTGGCCAGGCTCCTCTCGAACTCCTGACCTCGGGTGATCCACCCACTTTGGCCTCCAAAAGTGCTGGGATTACAGGCGTGAGCCACCACGTCTGGTGAAAATTGCTTTCTAGAAATTGTTTTGATGGCAGAATAGCCATTTGCTCTCATGTTGTCTTTGAGAAGAAATAAAATCTGTCATTGATTTGCTACTTATATTTTAGAATTGAAAAGGAGTATGAAAAAATGTGAGCTTATGGGAGTGTATTTATTGATCTACTGTGACTCTTCAGACAAAGGTATACGTGTTCTGTGACAGAAGACCCAAAAACCATACTATATTTGAGGGCTTTTCTCATACACAGGATCTAATCTTCCAGATTGTGTCTGTAACTTCTATAATTATCACTAATGTAGTTTATGGCCATGGGGGCAAAAAGAGATGGAGAGAGGCAAAATTTGGAGAAAGAAGGAAAAAAATAGATAAGCACTAATTTGTGTACACGTTTTATAAATTCACAAAATTTTACTTTTTTGAAAATGTATGATTCTGTCACAAGCATTTAGTCATTTTTTACTACCTTATTTAATCTAAATCCCAAAAAAAAAATACCTTTCTTTTTTGAAGACAGCATACACAGAAATCAGGTACGTAGAGAGAGTATATAGATCCCATAGATATTTTGATTTTTAAATTTAAAATACAGCATAAAATGATATACTTCAAATTTTTCATATAGGCCATTCCACTAGGAAATAGTAAAACAACATGATCACTATAGTTGTGGGCGTTTTGATGAGGTCTAAGGATCAAATCCCTAACTGTGCTTTATCTAAGAATGGGTATCACTTTATGTTCTATTTTATGAACTGGAAGCAAAACTCACAGATATTATGATTGTGAAATTACGGGAGTTTTTTTTAAGTTAATGGCATCTGTGGGATTGTTTATAAAATTCCAGTAGGCTTTCATCACTGCATATGGATAATCATTGGAAGAAGAAAGTAAATATCTGAAAAAGACTGGTATGCTACAGGATAGACAGAGAATTGATTTCACTTACCAACACTCTAGGTAGGGTGGATGGCATGCTTTATTGGATAGTAAGTAAATATTTTTTTCATTCCAATATATTTAATTGTCCTCTGAGATTTGCATTCCCTCCGCTAGGCATCCCCTGCTTTACACATTCTGGGAACTTATTCTTTTATCTCAAAAGCCTGTTTATTCTAATACTCATCCAAGCTGACCTAAAACAGAGCCTTTTCTGTTTTAGGCCGTTTGTCTGAGAAATACATGCAAACCCTCTTTTATAAAATTCATATTTGTGCAGGAATTAATCAACATGGATTCTGAGAACAGCTAAAACAGCACATTATAAACTCTCCAGAAGAACCAAATGATATAAACCAAATATAGAATTGTGAACTTTACACCCCAGGAATTTGGATACGTTGAAGTAACAGCCACCAAAGAAAATCGCAATGATAACATTTGATGTGGACTAAATAAATGCAATTTGTAAAATGTCCATGGAAAATAACTGACACAGAAAATAATTTCAATGAAGTGAAATGAAAATATTTTGATGCCATGTATGGGAAACTGATAAAGGAATTAACTTGGCTAAACACAGTTGATTTTGGAATATGCTTTGTGAAAATGTTTCAATGCTTATATAATCTGATCTGAAATATTTTGTATCCATAAACATGCAGTTAAAATTTCCCAAAAATGGTGGGATCCGAATACCTGTTTACTGTCAAGAGCTTAATGGGTTATTCCTCCCAGGGATACTTACATCTTTGCAGAGCTCAGATTTGCTATATGTGAGAATTTTACTAAGTGAAAAGTTAACAGTGAAAATTTGACAGTGCCATCCCCGATGACAGCTCCACCTACTGAGAAATGGAAAGTTAGTATTTTGTTACCAGGAGAATGGTGGTCAATTCCCTTGCTACTCAATCTACAAAGCAGGAGCATCAGCATCACCTGGGGGCTTGCCAGAAAGACAGACTTTGTATCAGACCAAGTCTAGTGAACCAGAATCTGCATTTTAACAAGATCCCTAGATGATTCTTGCGTAAAATAAAATTTGAGAAGGACTGTTCTAGTCAAATGCTGCACAAGTCAGGCTTCAACCATGAAACTTACATGGAGTGTTTTCATTTCTGTTTATTTAAACTAATGACTGATTGGTGATGCCGCCCACCTTTCTGCTTGTTATGAGATAGGCCTTTTGTTCTTCCTTTGCTCAATTGTTCCACTTCATTTATGGGGAGACACAAACAATACAATTTGAAAACAGAACCTTATGATCTCTTTCAGAGTTGAATTTTGTAGGAAAAATATTTATAGAATATGAGATACTGATGTTCTATGTGTCCTTGGTTGCAGCGTCTGATGTTTTTGTTGTTAATAATCGCCCTTCCCTTGGTGTTTGGGCATCTCAAGTGGTCTTGCTGAGGCAGCAAGGAAAATGCAGTTCTGTGCATGTGCAGGATGTTTTTCTGGTAATGACTATGATGCTAAGCCTCTGTCTCTCTCAGCATTCATCCAATTTGGACACAAACTTCAGGAACAAAAATAGAACTTGGACCAGGAGAGTTGAACCACATTTGGTTAACCCATTTGGGGATCAGTGTAAACTATCTTTTGTCACGTAGCAATCCCCTAGTATTTTCCCTCTTTTTCCATTACTTGTACATTTGTCTAGGAGCCCAGTTGACTATTTTGTTCTCTAGTCCATTGACAGTGCTCCTTGGAATGACAGAAAGAGAGCCATTCTAAGTCTTCGGAGGCTTGAATTAGCGTAGCACCTGATAATATTGCAGGCATTCAATACATGCCACCTGTGTCCTCTCTTTTTTCTTAATATTAATAATTAGTCACTTTGATGTACTGTGTAGGTCTTCTATCTTTCACTTATCTGATAAATGAAAATTAGACTGAAAGATCATTTATGATCTATCTATATGTGATCTTTCAATCTTATTTTAATTATATTATATATATGTTTTTTCCATAGACCTGTTATGCATATTATTCATGGTGCTTTTTAGGTTGGTATGTCCTAAGACAAGAGTCCCTTGGACTACTAGTTTTCAACATATGTGTCTTAGGTCCCATCCTGATTTTGGGGAACCTGAGTGAACAGGGATCAGTTTTCTTCTTGCCAACAGTGTGCCCACTGTACATATTATGATTCTTTATAAAATGTTGATTGGGAAAAGTTTCCAAGCTCTTACAAAGAGGTGTACAAGACCAGCCTGCACAACATAGTAAGACCATGTCTCTACAAAAAAAAAAAGGAGGATGGGGTGTGTCTGTAGTCCTCACTACTCAGGAGGCTGAGGCAAGGGATGATGTGAACCCAGGAGTTTCAGGTTACAATGAGCTATGATTGTGCCACTGCACTCTAGTGTGGACAACATAGCCAGACCCAGTCTCTAAAAATGACAACAAGAATAATTGTGTGACTTGATTCTTTAAGAAGGTAAAAAATCATTAGTGCAAAGCAGCTCAAAAACAATGTAATGGTAAGCAGTGTAACACATTTATGTGTATGTCCTTCTAGTCGTCACTCTATGTAGTAAAAAAAATCAGAGAAGCATGGCTCCTAAAATGTCTTTTGAATGAATTAAGCCACTGGATACCTATATGAGTAGTATTACTTGGATTTTTGAATTTCTACATAGATTTTTTTTTTTTTAGTTACTGCCTTAAAGGTTTCTGATTACTTTTCTCTCAGATGCCTTTATCCTATTTTGAATTTTTAAAGTTCTATGTTTTACGCCAATCAATTATGAAGTCATCACAAACCAAAAGCCTTTAGCCTAAATAGTCAATAGAAATATCTTCTTTCCAGGTTCATTTTAATGCCGTTATTTTAAACTCCTATCAGCTATTAAATGCCCCTTTTGAGCTGGGTACAATGATTCATGCCTGTAATCCCAGCACTTCAGGAGGCTGAGGCAGGAGGATCATTTGAGCCCAGGACTTTGAGACCAGCAAGGGTGATATAAACAAGACCTCATCATCTCGATGGAAAAAAAAAATTCGTCGAGTGTGGTGGCACATGCCTGTCATCTCAACTACTTGGGAGGCTGAGATGGGAGGATGGTTTAAGCCCAGGAGTTTGAGGTTGCAGTGAGCTGTGATCATGCTATTGAATTCCAGTCTGGGTGACAGAGTGAGACCCTATCTCAAAAAAAGGTAAAAATAAAAATAAAAATAGGGCCAGGCGCGGTGGCTCACGCCTGTAATCCCAGCGCTTTGGGAGACTGAAGTGGGCAGATCACAAGACCAGGAGTTTGAGACCATCCTGGCCAACATGGGGAAACCTTGTCTCTATTGAAAATACAAAAAATTAGCTGGGCGTGGTCACAGGGGCGTGTAATTCCAGCTACTCGGGAGGCTGAGGCAGGAGAATGGCTTGAACCTGGGTGGCGGAAGTTACAGTGAGCCAAGACCGCACCACTGTACTCCAGCCTGGTCAGCAGAGGAAGACTCCATCTCAATAAATAAATAAATAAATTAATTAATTAAAATTAAAAAGTCCCTTTTGGAGTTTATATTTTACTCAGTTCTTACTATAAAGATTTTTTAAAAATCTATTTCTAACCTATTTGTTTTGCTGAACATTAAATTCCCTGTGAATAACAAGCCAAGTCGGTATTTACCAAGTGTTGCTTCATCAACATTATGGGTCATTCCTGAAGTCACTGCTGCATTTTCACGTTCAGTTTGTTCATGGAAATGTAAACCCAAGAGTAATTAAACGCTATGACTCAGATTAAGAAAGGTGAGCAGGCTGATGATGCCCTTGTAATTCCATGAGTATAGTTTCCTATTTATCTTACTCTGTTAGGCTCCAACTTCACATAATAATAGCACCTGCCACCTGTCGATGCAGCAGTGTTTCTGAAGGACATAGTCTTCTTTTTTCTCAGCAGTATGGGACAAAGGTCATGTTGCAGCAACATCCTGAGCTAAGCCTTTACCACCAACTGAATTCTACTTAGAAACTCAATCAGTTATCCTTAAAGAAGAAATCTGAGTTTCTGCGGAAGGAAAGAGGAATTGCCAGATACGTCATGCCTCACAAATTGGTAACTATAAACTGGCTTTTCCCTCACATTAATTTAGTGAGACAAGGTCGTAGGTTTACCTCATTAAGAGTTATCTCATTTTGTAATTATTATTTAAATTCATAACCTGTAATAGGTAAGAAAACAATAAAAATGTTGTCTTTCTTACAGGCATATCATAGGTGGAAGATAATGTACATCTGTTAAATACGATAATTTTTTTTCTAAAGGTTCTTTACACCTTAGTGCTAACCTTGAGTTAGCACTAAGATATTTAAGAAGACCTATTTTATAGATTTTGTTGGAATTAGTTTCACCTTTTGGATCATGAAGATATTTAGCAGTGAGAATTTAGAATAATTTATAGCAAATCTTCTAGATGGTGACAAATTAATTATACTTTAAATGAGCCTTGATCATTCATCAGTCTTCAAATTCAGTTCTATAGCTTTCAGCAGCATAGCTGACATACTATCCATTCAAGTTATATGTCATCATGAAAACTTAGCGAATTATAACTGTAACATTAATTGGGTAAAAGTTTTCTTGATGGGAGAGATTATTGATTAAATGGAGCCATTTGAAGAAAATAAAGCTCAACACAAATTGAGAAAAGAAGAAAACAGTCAACAATATGATACATGTTAGCAGCCGGTTTTATGAACACTGCCAAACTAAATACCAAAGGTGTTTTTTATTCCTATGAATGAAACGGAGTGCAAATAATGGAGCAGTTTAGCACAAAACTTACGAGATCATTTACCTAAGTGTTCTTTATTATGGAATTCCATTGTGAGAAAATGGGGTTCATGTGTTTTTACTAACTTTCCTTAGAAGTTTTTAGAGCAAGTTTGAATTGAAGCAATAAAACATACCACCTTTATATAGCAAAAATATTTGTGTGCTAGATATGGTAATGGCTCTATTATAATAAAGATTCTGCAAATGTCACTCTGTGTTTGTTTTCATCTGGATGATTCATGTGAGAGTGTAAATGCATCGTTCTGTGATCTCATTGGCTGGATTGTAAAATCATTTCCCATTAGAAGATTTTCATTACATGTTAAACTGTCATGAAACTGTTAAAATTCTTTGACTATGGCTAAAAAAATGCGAATTGCCATCATCAGTAAATTCATGCTATCTTATGAGTATAAAACTCTCCTGATTAACTTTTTCTACCCTCTGAAGATTTCTGGAGATTCAGAATAGTGTAGTTTTCTTGGATCTGGAGTTTGACAAAACCTCAACTACATCCCAGTCCCTTCCACATTCTCTAGATGCACTAATTGTAAAGAATTTGTCAGACCCATAAAACAGATGTCTATCAAATCAGGCATTTAAGTATGAGTTCAATGATTGATGTCATTGCTCTCTTTTTTTATTGTTTTGGCTGGTAAATAGCAGTCAAATTGCAGCTGATCAAGTGGTATTCAGGATGGTGTGTTTGGACTGCTTAGCTCACTTCATGGACTCATTTATAATTTAAACCAAGATTTTATTAGAGTTATATCCCACTTACTAGTTAAGTGATTTATTTATGGTCTAGGCATAGTCTATTAATTACATACATTTCAGTATAAGCAGCAAATAGTCATTGTAATACTTTCCATAGTGTACTAATCTTACTGCTTTTTAAATTTCATCTGAAGCTTTGAATCTTTACAGAATTAGCTAGACATATATGTTACCCACTACAAATGACCTCTGACTCTCTTAACAAGGATGAATCAAAAGACCTGAAAAGTTAGCACTGTGGGTACTCTCAAAGAACTTTTTAAAATTTGCATTACTTTCCCAAGTGAAAAAATGTCTGGGAAAGGCAATGCCAAAAATCTCTTGGTAGGCAGGCATGCTCAACACATATGCAGTAGGAGCCAAACAGTCATTTATGGTAATTTCATTAAATGGAAGCTTGACATGCAAGGGAAAGAATTTTTGCATGTGCATGTGACTCTTTTTCAATAACCAAGTAACACTGGTATTAATAACATGCTAAATCAGCATATATTAATTTTTCTCTGACTGGCCAAAAAAGAAGTTACTTCCAGGATTACTGAATGAATATTAAGATTGCTTATCTTTACCTTCCTTATCACTGCGTCCTCTGCTGCATCAGTTTTGTTATTGTTCTTTGTTCTGTTCTGATGTTTACTGACTCAGAACATATACTATTGTAACTACACCAGAATCTCTCTGATATTTCACTACCATAACCTTGCAAGGGGTTTGGCAAAGTTGGAGACGTGTCAGAAGAGCTTACCAACCTCATATGTTAGCCGTTTTGCACAGCAGTACTGCAGAAATGAGCTGCAAATTTCAAGCAACATATTGAGTTTGTGATTTATTTGTTTTCTGGGCAGGTCCATTAATTCTTTTGCTGTGATGCTGCCCTAAATTGTAAATGGAAAGACCAAGAAAATGAATTGTCACATTCTGTGCCTGTGTCTCTTACCACTTAAGATGGCAAAAGCAGTTTCGGCCCTGGCCGTGAGTGAAAATGTAAAATATGAGAATTAGGCTGTACCCAGATGTGTTGGTCATTGTGTCTCAGAGATGTATTTTAGAATGACTTTAAAGATATTGTACTAAGACTTTACTACCTGTAGGTTCTAAAGAGACTGTTAAAAGACAGGAAAAAGAAAATTAATTATTATTTCATGCCTATCATGTGTGCTTTCTTTCTTGAAAAGACGGAAAAGGATGGGTTCCCCAAATTTCCAAACTGATTTCTCCAAATGGATTCAGAATGTTTATTACATTAACAAAAATAAGTATGTCTAGATTTTTACTAAAGGGGAGTGAAAGGAAAGGTAAAAAAGATAAAACTGAAACATGGGGGGAAGGTAGTTTTTCAGCTAATCATTAGATCAAGTGGAATTTGAGACGGTTTTTCAGTACCCTAACTTTACCCCTAAAGGCACTTGGTGAAACACTGTTTTATTTTACTTGGTAAATAATAAGTATTTTAGTAGAAGACATTCTGGCTTGCAAGTCTGCTCCCATGGCAACAGTACTATGAAGTCAGCACATGCCAGTGAATGCCATGAACTTTTAAGAAATTACCAAAATACCTTAAACTACATTTCTAAGGTGAAAGTTGTTTCAAAAAACGATTGAGCCATTGTCACAGGAACCAATGCAGGAGCCCTGATAAAAACAGATTTTGCCCCTGATACCATGCATTTGAGTCTTTTCCATTTCAGCGTCACATTGTGAGTCATGATGAACTATTAATAGATTGTACTGGCAACATTTAAAGCCCTGTATTTGCTTTTGAATAATATATTTGAATTTTACAAAATTTTGGTAACAGAGAGCAAATAATTCTAGACTTTGGAAAATAACCTGGGCCCATCCTATTAGACCACTGCATATGAATGGCTCTTGTGTAACGTTATTCACATTCTTGGTCAGCTTGTCACATGTCATAGAAAGCACTATAGACTTACGCTAGATTTTACTCAAGAAACATGAATAAAGATAAATGTGGATAGGGAGGTAACCAAATACTGGAGCATTTATGGTGCTATCAAGTACATAAACACATTTATAAATTGTTTTGGCCTCTGTACGATTTTTGCACTCCAAATTTTCCCACAGAAGTTCTGAAGGAACTTACCAAAAATGTGCTTTACAATGAATATGATAAACTTGAACCAGAAATAGTAAACCAAGAGCACTGACAGGAAGTGGAAGAAGATATACATGGTTATTGAGTGCTAAGTTTCCTGGTAACCCAAACAAAAAGAGATACAAATAAGGAGCATCATTATCCTTATTGTAACTGAGGAAATCCCTCAGCAGATGCCAAAGTTTTTCCTGGCAGAAATTTCTAAAAGATGTTCTTGATTTATTTAAGTCAGAGTTGCTTAGAAGCCAGTGAGTTTAAATTTGGTGCTTAAAAACAGTACTATGGGTAGATTTATGTTGCCAAATTATAAGCTTTGGATTCTCAGTATTACTTTTATAAATGCCATCATCTTATAAAGGGAGGATAATAAGCATCAAGTGAGTCACTTTGCAGACTTAGTCCTTGTGATCAGTGAAGGTACATGCTGTCCTCCAGGCAAGATTTTGTCAAGCCAACCTAGATTTGTACTGAGCTGTATGTCCTTTGTCAAGTTCTATGACTTCTGTGACATTCAGTGATTGTTTATTTCTTTAAATAAGAACGCAGAATTATATAGTTATTGAAATTGCATGCTAAAACATACGTAAAAGAGCCAAGGTTATCACCGTACAATTGCAAACATTAACAGCTAAAGATGAAGTAACCTCAATTTTTTATGCTATGTTCCCTTGTTGTCACTAATTTCAACTTATGTAATGGAGGAATAACATGCACAGTTGAATGAATATAATCAGAAATTATAACTGAAGTCTGGACTTCTGTCTCAGTTGCATTCTGCACACACTATTACAGCTGTTTGAGTCTTACAGGGAATGAGTTAATATGGAGATACAGACTTCCAAAGCTGAGTGTCTACCCTTTTGGAAACAAAAGATATTATTGATTCAAAAAATAAAGGTAACTATTAATAATGAAAATCGGTCTCAAATTGGATTGCAGCCTTCCTTATTTTTAAAGTTGCATGTACCAAACAAAAGTAAACTCCTTTGTAGCAATTTGGAATCATCCAGATTTTTCTGCTTTAATATAGTACAAACTCTGGATACTTTATGGTCCTTATTTTTTTTTTTGAAAATTTTTATATACTTAAATTATTCACACTCAAATTATTGAAAGTTTCTGTATTTTTTTAAATTTATTTTACTTTAAATGCATACTGTATCTGGCATTTCTCCCCATGTTATCCCTCCCCACCCTCCCCACCCACCGCTGACTCTCTCCTTCCCCCGCCCCAACTGCTCCCAGTGTGTGATGCTCCTCTCCCTGAGTCCACGTGTTCTTAAAAAGTTTGTCCAACACAAGTAGCCTCAGCCTCCTGTGCAT
This sequence comes from Cacajao melanocephalus, assembly GCA_963573385.1. NCBI lineage: Eukaryota > Metazoa > Chordata > Mammalia > Primates > Pitheciidae > Cacajao > Cacajao melanocephalus. The sequence continues at coordinate 40,401 of CAUYLG010006015.1, read as the reverse complement.
TTGGTTATTTGGGGATCATTTTGTTCCATTGACCAGCCCCTGAAGCCCTTTTACCTCCCTCCCACTTATTACATCTTATCTTCTCTGGACTCAAGATCAGATAACTAAGCCAACTTTGTGAATAAAAGAAGAAGAAACAGAATCTGGTCATCTATGTATCAAGTACCCCAGTTGTTAATACATGAACTCTGTGGCTTCTCTCTTAGTTCTTTGGAGCTCTTTTTGACTTAATTGCTAGTTTTCACTGTGCTCCCAAAGGTGAAATGTTATTCTTTTTTTCCCCAGGAGTTATTTAAGACTGACAAGACATTGGGAGTACCCCACATGCATAAAGTTCAACATCATTAAGATTTTTGCATACTCAAATATTCAGTTATATTCAGTAATAATGATAGCTCTTTTCTTGAAGTTTACTTTAGATTATTCACAGGAGGTAACAGTTTATTCCTTAAAGAATTGGAGAAAAAGAAATTTTCTTTTTCTTGGTAGGTTTGCTCAAAGGTTTAGCAATACTCATCATTCAAACACTCTTATGTCCCACCTGGATGCCTCTCTTGGTAATATTGTTTCTTTTTCTCTGGGTTTCATTCACAGTAAGAATGAAAGATATTTTAAAACAAGCCCTAAAGCATTTTAAATTAACTATTAAATATCTAAGCTTTATATTTCATTTTAACTACCGCACATTTAAATATTTGCTTGTCTGTAGGCCATACTTTCTAGTACACTATAAGGGGGATATTTTAATATCTCATCCGTTCTTCAACTCAGAACAGTAATAAGTACTTCCCAAATGACAAATTCTAAGGACGTAACAAATTGTGTACTTCCCTGATATATTATGACAACAGAATTTTTTATTTTTAAAATAGGTTCATGTTTCACCTTTATTGAAATTTCCATTAGGTAGTTAATTTACCTCTTTTCATTTGACTGTACTCTATAAGGCTCTGTATTCTATACAACATTTGTTTGTTAAGAAGCAATAGTCACACCTAATATTTCTGATGTGTTTGTAACATCCTGAGAGTACCTAGAATATTTCTTCTAGTTCTCTACTAGCTAACATTTATTGTATTTCTAATCTGTGCTGAGCTCTGGAATCAAGGCTTTACATACATGATCTCAATATATCGATATAGTAACTCCCGAACACAAGTGAAATTATAATCTTCCTTTTACAGATGAAGTAGCTGGGGTCTAAGAGGTTAGGTAACTTGTATCACTTAGCTTAGTAAATACGTGAGCTGAGATTGCCTCTAGGGAGTGTGGCCTTTCCCCTTTATGCCAGTACTCTGAGTGGTGTTACTGAGACGTGGCTATGGGTGTCGGTTCATCTCTGGGAGCAGAAAACTGCTAGCTATACCCATAATATTTCCTCAGAAAGAGTGGGTGATGCAGCCTTGGGCTCATCTCAGTTTAACCTTGGGATTGATTTCTTCGCTATCTGTGAGTTTTCTTGGAAGTGTTTCCCTACTCATCTAAATTGCATTATTACTCTCATGTAAAAACCAGCAACTAATCTTGTATTTGCCCCTGATTTCAGGGTAATAAGCTGAGACACAGAAAACTATATAGCCCATTGTGTGGCTTACAGGGATGTGAATTGGCCTAAGCAAATTTACCCTTGGTGTCACCTATGACGGTTTTGATGGGTAGCCCTAAATTTTATACTATTAAGCACTAAATGAATATGAAATATGACTTTGAATGCCATGTGTATGTGAAAAACTCCCAAACATGTATTCAAAGCTCAGACTTCTCCCCAGAAATGCACCCTCACATGTTCAACTGTGCTGTCAGAAATTCCACTTAGGTGACCGATAGGCTTCTCTAATAAGCCAAAACCCAACTCATGGTTTTGCTTCCCAAACCTGCTCTTCTTGGAAGCTTTCCTAACTTAGCAAAAATCAACTTTGCCCTTCCTGTTGCTTAGGCCAAATGTCTCAAGTTAGCCTCAATTTCTTTCATTCTTTGTTTCATTCCTGCCCCTCCCACCACAGAATAACACACAGCAAAGCCCTCTGACCTTTATTTCAAAATAGCAGCTAAATCTTACCTCATTTCAGCACCTTCACTGCCACACCCTTGTGTAGGGACAGGTGTCTCTCACCTGGGACCTTGAAGATGCCTCCTAACTTGGTGTCTGGCTTCGTCCCTCACCCCTCGTCTTTTTCGTCTCAACTGACAACCTAAGGCGTACTGTCAAAATGTCATTCTTGTCCTCGAAACAAGTAGCTTCCTGTCTCACATAGAGTACTGCAAGGCTTATGTCATGGCTGGCAAGATCTTACATCGTCTGTCCCCCACCTCCCCTGCCCCTTGAGCTCATCACTTTGTCTGCCCCCAGATCACCTGCTCCCTCCACTGCTGGAGCCCTCAGCCCTCTGCTTTAATGCCTTCCCCTGGTACACATGCTTGCTCCTTCCCTCCTCTAGGTGGTTTCTCAAAGGGGTTTTCTTCACAGTGAGGCCTCCCCATCCCACTCTAGCTAAAGGGGCAAGTCCTGTTCCATTTCTTACCTTACTTTTCCACTTGAAAAATAATCACAACTGTATGTTTGACGTATCTCCATTATCAATTGTCTGGCTTCTCACTGTCATGTAAGTTCTATGGAGGTAAAGACTTCTTTCTGCAGTAGACCCTGTATGTCTAGGATCTAAGTTCTGGAAAATGATGGGTTCTCAAATATTTATTGAGAGCACAATGAATGATTACTGGGTGAGGTTAATAATTCACCAGAAAGTAAAAACTATCCCCCTTTTTGCTTAAAATAAATGTTGTAGAAAGTGATTTTTTTTATTTTTAATACTTTGCCCATGTATTGTCCCTTATTTTAACAAGCAGATGGTATTCTTCACCCAAAATCAATAATTATCATTCTCGCCTCCCTTTTTTTTCTTTTTCTTTTTGAGACGGAGTCTTGCTCAGTCGCCCAGGCTGGAGTGCAATGGCACGATCTTGGCTCACTGCAACCTCGGCCTCCCAGGATCAAGTGATTCTCCTTCCTCAGCCTTCAGAGTAGCTGGGATTACAGGCAACTGCTGTCATGCCTGGCTACTTTCTTTGCATTTCTGTAGAGACTGGGTTTCACCATATTGGCCAGGCTACTCTGGAACTCCTGACCTCAGGTGGTCTGCCCTCCTCAGCCTTTCAAAGTGCTGGGATTATAGGCATGAGCCACCATGCCTGACCCATCCCCAATTTTTATATAGAAAGGAATGTGACAGTTTTCTCCCTGTTAAATACTCAGTTCCCTCTAATAAGGCTTGAACCATTTCTAGATTGGCTGACAGTTGTAGAGTTTAAATAGTTCTTCCTTTTATTTTAACATCACCCAGGGGCATTTATGTCAAAGACTAGCCTCTTTTCTTGCTTTTCGTAAAAAGATAAGAGAATCTCTTAAGTAATGTGTAAAATACTTTTCACCATCCTTGGCAAAGGTAAAATTTAATAGTTCGTAAGAGTTTTCAGAAGCAATAAAAATATTTTTAAGTGATTCAAGTTTAAGAGAAATAATAAAACATAGGTTACATGCACTGTGGGAAAGACTCCCTGGCATAGTGTCCCCTCTTTGAATGAGAGAGACTTTCCAGAAAATGGGCAGAGGACAGAGACGACCACATGGGGAGAAGGCAGAGTGACGGCCATGTTTCTCTTTGACCTCCAAGAGACAATTCCATCAAGTTTAGGATTAGAGGTGAGTATTGCTATCCAAAGATAAACCAACGTTCTGTTACACATACCAGGGAAAGATTTATATTTTCTGAATGCAATTTGAGGTAAAACTAGAACAAGTCATATGAATCAAGAAATAAAAGGCCAATAAAACCACAATTCTCCATAGTCTTTGAGCAGTTTGGATTGTCTTTTAGAAAAATATTTTGTAAAAAATCAAATATAACTTGACAATTCATATTTACCAAATGAATAAAATGATCAAAAATCACTTAGATGGCCGGGCACAGTGGCTCACACCTATAATCCCAGCACTTTAGGAGGCTGAGGTTGGTGGATTGCTTGAGCTCAGGAGTTCGAGATCAGCCTGGGCAACATGGTGTGACCCCTATCACTACTAATAATACAAAAATTAGCCTGATGTGGTGGCATGTGCCTGTGATCCCAGCTACTTGGAAGGCTGAGGCGGGATAATTGCTGACTGCTTGAACCTAGGAGGCGGTGGTTGCAGGGAACTGAGATCGTGCCACTGCCCTCCAGCCTAGGTGACAGAATGAGACTCTGTCTCAAATAGTAATCATCATCATCATCATCATCATCACTTAGTTGATTCTCTGCATTGTCACAGAAAATGTCATAATGCATTGTTTAAGGTGTGCTCTGAAACCTGATCTTGACGGAACTATAAGATACATTTTTTTTTCAGACTCTTCTCTATCTTCTAAAATAGTTGTAATATTCTTTAAAAATAGGAAATACAATTATTGGAATAATTAGGATATAATTATTTGGATAATAAAAGTATTGGAAGGAGATTGGTATCAAATAAATGTTCATCATCGTATTGGTATTTAATAGTTTATTTCGATCATCATTATGGAAATAGTGAATACTTTTTAAAGTAATGTAACTTTTTATAATAATAAGAGAATTGTCAAGTTGTCATTGCTTCCCTAACACAGTATACAAAGGAAGAAGAGAACATTGACCCAATTCTAGCTTACACTGTGACCTTAGTAGTCCAACTAGATTGTAAAAGACAAAAGTTTAAAGATTATCTACTAATTCAGTTTCACTGTTGCTAGAGTTTAATATTACATATGTAATAAATAAATAAAGTAATAGCACAGAAGGACACTAGGGAAAATTTGAGGAAAAATAGTTTCTTAGAAATCATTTATTAATTTATATTCAATTAAATTTGTTTTTCACGGATGGTAAAATCAAGTTGCTTTCTTGAGAAGTCTTACAAATTTGTTTTATTTAGGAGATGGCCACCCAAAAGATTACCTTTTTTTCATATTAAAAACTCTCTTTGGAAATTTTCAGAAATAAAAGAAAGACCACTAAGCTGAGAATCCAAACACTTGAGTTTATTGTGAAAGTAATTGTTAAACGCTACCTGTCTCAGCCATATTCTCTGGATTTCAGTGATCTGCCTGTAGAACAGAAAGGTGAGGTTAAGTCTTCATGACTTTATATAAGATTTCCAGTGCCCTCTAATTGCTAGGATTCCTACTTGAGAATATTCTTAGATTAGAAAAATGAAGGGGGTGAAATGTAAATGTGTGTGTGTGTGTGTGTGTTTGTGTGTGTGTGTGTGTATTTGATGATAGCCTTTTATGACAAAAGAATGGTCTGTATCAGTGTTTAGCAAACATTTTCTGTGTATTTGAGATTGATGTGGCTGTATTCCAATAAAATTTTGTTTACAAAGCGGGTAACAGATGGGATTTGGTCCACGACTATAGTTTGCCAACCCCTGACGATATACACTAGTGAAGGTGTTAACTGGTTTAGCCCTTCGGGTAGGCAATATTGAGGCCAAATCAGATTTTAGGGAAGTTCCTAGCCTTTGACACCACAGTCTCACTTCTAGTAACTTATCCTAAGGGAATATTTCGAAAAATGCATAAAGATGTTATCTGTAAGGACATTTATTGTAACATTATTTATGACAGCAGTACAATGAAAATAAACTAAAAACCTTTCAATAAGAAATAAATTATGTGTATTATAGTTTATTCGTACAGTATGTCACTACATATTCAGTAAAATAATGTCACATTTATATGTACTGATGTGGTATAAAGTCCGTAATACATACTTAATTGGAAATAAATCAGCTATAAAACATTAAATATAACAGGATTCTGAATTTGATGATAATCTCCAGATAATGAGATTAGAAATAATTTCATTTTCTTAAAAGTCTATGATGTTTTTGCATATAGTGTATTGCTTTTGTAACTAGAATAAAAGCAGCAAAGATATTTCAGTTTGGGAAAAAATGTGTAACACTAAACAGATTATTAAATTATGGAGAAGATACTTTCAATAAAATCCTAAAATGTCTCATAGCCCTCTAAATAATCTTACATGTTATTAATTTAGTTTTTATCATGGGAATTCACACCCTTAGAATCTCAAAGAAACAGGCATTTCAGCACTATGTTGAAGACAACCATCACCACACAAATTCTTCAAAAAATAAATAGTGTATTTTATTTAACATTATAATTTAAACTCCTCCCAGCTTATCTTAAAAGAAAATAAAAGACGCTTCTTGTCTTTTTTTTTTTTTTTTTTTTTTTTGGTGGGGGGCATTTTAGCCACTGCCAATTGAGACATTCTTTAGTTTTTCTCAGATTCAGAGAAGAAAATATCTCCCAAGTTTGTTCATCCAACATTGTAAAATAGTTTAGGGATTGAGTTCTTCAAATTCCTAGAGAAAGCTCAAAGGCTGTTCAAATCCCCAGACCCATGGCCCTCTCTAGTCTTTCTGTTTTAACTATACACAATGAATTTCTCATTATGAACTCTTCTTTTTTATGAATTCTTTTTTAAGTATACCATGTAATGTTAGTTTTCCTAAGGAAAACTTTGTGGTTTGCAACAAATTCTATCAGAATAAAACGCTGACCAAAAATCAATAACTTCTTTAAAAAGGCTTTATTTAGTGCTTAATAGGTTGCTGGCACTGTTTGGTTAGAAGGGTGCGTGTCTGTGTGTGTTTCACATGAAATATGCACATATGTATTTAGTTAATTTAACTACTTGAGCTCATTTAATCTTCATGACAACCCTAGAAGATAAATTCACTTATTATAAAGTATCATTTATTTTATGGAACAGAATGAGGCATAGAGAGGTAAAGTCTATTGTGAAAAGGTACACAGCTAGTAGGTGGCAGAGCTAGGATTCAAGCCCAGGTAGGTTGTGGTATAAACATTTCCTTCAACTGCCTCACTCCACTTGCTATGTAGCTTCCACAACTGTATGGCTAACTTATGAGCTAGGTATACATGAAAAATGGTTAAGAGGCTATATACAGCAAAAATGTTTGTGCTGTATAACTGCTTATATACATCTAAAACAAACAGACAGAAACACTGATGTGCTTACCTTAAAATAAACTTGAAATTTTATTACAGTTCCAGAAGAAAACATTGTTTTCTTTCACAGACCTAAACTAAATAGTTGACAAAGTATAAATATATATGAGGGCTAGTAGCACAGTGGTGATGCCTGGCAACTGCAAGTTTTGTTAGTCTCTGACTGCATCAGGCTGGGACACAGAAATTGCTGCTTAGGAACACTTAAGAGATGTTTCGTTTTTTGAGTAGACTTATTCCACCTTGAAATTAAAGGTGTTTTAAGAAATGCTGGCACCTCTTTCCTACCTGAATCAAAGATACTTGATGAGAGCACGTCTGTAATACTGGTAGACATGGAATCTATCTAGAAATCTTGGAAAATGTCTTCTGGTAACAACAGATTATGCTTTATTTAGATATTTAGACCTCAGTAGTTTATAAATTTTTATCTTTTATGTTATTGTATTTTTTAGGGACAGGGTCCCACGAGTCACCAGGCTGGAGTGCAATAGCACAGTCATAGCTCACTATAACCCAGAACTCCTGGGCTGAAGGGATCTTCTGCCTTAGCCTTTTGAGTAGCTAGGACTGCAGGCATACCAGCATACCTAGATAATTTTTGTAGAGATGGGGTCTAGCTACATTGTCCAGGCTAGTCTTGAACTCTTGGCCACAATCAATTCTCCCTCAGTTTCCCAAAGCACTGGAATCATACATCCCTTCACATTTTGCAGAGAATTTGCCCTTCTTCATCCTAAATGACATTCAGAAAGTCATCAAATTACTGTAGGTGACAATTTTCATTATCACTATTCACCAATACATTGTAGGTGGTAACTTGCTTCTCACTTTCAAAAAGATCCTGAGCAGTTGGTCTGTCATTACCCTTTCATCAATCAGATGCATTAAGCAACGGGAAAATGAACAAAATTCTCCCACCTGCCATTATTATAAGCTCCACTAGCAAAGGCAAATGAGAGGGAAAAAATTGAACTATCCAATCCTTGATAATATTATTTATACTTAAATGTTTCATATTGCTGAGATTTTTTTTCTAATTCAAGGGTTTCATTGTCCATAATTACATGCACAAACAGCTAACCAGACTCCAAATAAAAAATAAAAACAAAAAATTATATTGTTAAGGTACCACTTGCCATCTCTTAGTCCAAGTCTTTTCAGAGAATAGTCTGTATAGATCTGGTAGAAGCAGAGTCAGGTCACACTAAACTCAGTTGATTGGTAAGCTTCTGAATTGATTTTTTTTCCCTTTTTTGTGAGACAGAGTCTCACTCTGTTTCCCATCCTGGAGTCCAGTGGCACAATCTCAGTTCACTGCAACCTCCGCCTCCTGAGTTCAGGTGATTCTCATGTCTCAGCCTCCCGAGTAGCTTGGATTACAGGCGTGCACCATCATCGCACCTGGCTTATATTTGTATTATTAGTAAAGACGGGATTTTGCTATATTGGCCAAGGTTGGTTTCAAACTTCTGACCTCAAGTGATCCTCCCACCTCAGCCTCCCAAAGTGCTGGGATTACAGGTGTGACCCACGGCATCCAGTCATACTGAAATTTTTCTTAGGAAAGAAATTCATCCATAAAAAGTCAATAAAGGTGACCAGGCACCATGGCTCACTCACACCTGTCACCCCAGAGCTTGGAAGGCCAAGGCAGGAAGATTGTTTGAGGCCAGGAGTTTGAAACCAGCATGGAGAACACAGTGAGATCCTTGACTCTACAAAATAGAAATAAACAAAATTAGTCATGCATGGTGGCATGCCTGTTGGTCTAGCTACTCAGGAGGCTCACTTGAGCCCAGAATTTCGAAGTTACAATGATCTATGATTATGCCATTTTACTATGGCCTTGGTGACAGAACGAGACTCTGTTTCCAAAAAAAGAAAAAGCAAAGTTAATGAAGGATGTAAGTAGGAATTCTTATAAGTTTATTAAAATAAATATACATAACTATATGATTAAATGTAAAATACTTTATAAAGGAACAAAAACAAAATGACAAAAACAACAGCAACAAAACTTTATAAGAAAAAGGAACACTGTGTATCAAAACTATAGACCAACCAGGCTTCTAAAAACTTATTGTCATATATCACATGCTGGTTTCCAAAGAAGTCATCTAGTATCAAAGCTACAGGTCACGCAGTGCATGTAACCTCTCTCCAGTCCTCAACATCCAACTCTTTATTTCTGTAACCACTTCCCAAAGGAAAAAATCCTCTCAGTTTACCAAGCAAGCTCTTTACCCAGTATTTCTACCACTAAGGATATAGAAAAAACAATATGCCAAGCTTAAGAATATCAAATGTTTGTTGAGATAGAGGATTTTGGCCAATGTTTGTTATTTTCACAGTAAACCTAACTCTCAAACATAAAAGCAGTAAAAGAGAATGAAAAAAATATTTCAAATTTGAGCAAGACTTTTGCTTTAAATCAAAATTCACCAAATACATAATCAGGAAAGCAAATATGTATACACAAGCCCAGATTACCCTTCTTCCCCCCACTTCTAATTCTGTTTCTTTTTTTTTCCCCATCCTTCTCCACTCCACCCTTACATCTATACTTATATCTTCCTTATGGCTTACTGAAATTTTCCTTTCTTCCATTTATATTTTTCTACTCCTTTTTTTCTAGTTCTTTCTTTTCCATTGCCAGTATTTGGGCCTTTTTTGTGTCTCTCAGTGACCTCTGGAATTGTACTGGTGGCAGATGCAAAATTTAGGGATGAATAATATATTTGTGATGAGTTTACAGAAGAAGGTCAGCTAGGGCAAACAACTGCTTTTAGCCCTCTATTCCTGGTCATTCTGTGCCCAGAGAAAAAAAATCAAAGAAAAGAAATTCAGTTGGATTGATTTTTAAAAACATTAACAAGAAAAAATATTTTAAGTTAGCAGGAATATATGGAGTGCTTAACAAGGCTGGCAGCTGTGCTAGTCCACAGAGAAAAAAAAAATCTAATATACAGTTTTTGGACTTAAGGTAGTAAAATCTTTTTTCTAGCTTTATGTGACCCAACAACCAAGTTCCCTGACAGATGGCCATATTACATACTGCTCTCTTGTCCTATTGCTTATTCTGTGCTTGTCCTTGCTCTTTTATGTATTGGCATTAAAAGAAAAAAAAAAAGCAAGCAAACATAAAATTAATCAGCTCTGGTGATGTCAGTTACCATTTCCAAACATTCACTTCTCCATTGCTCCAAAGTAAAATGGAAATATCTAACTTGCCAGATGAAGCTCTCAAATATCTGATCTCATTCTTCTTTCCAACATTAAGCTCCATTGGTTCTGTTTTAGTTAGGACAGAAAAGGCTATGCAGCAGTAACATTTCAGTTTTTTCCTGTGAAATTAAGCTCAAGGAACATTTATTTCTCACCAACACAAAGTTTGACGTGGATCAGCAGATACTCCCTTCCATCTGGTAAGCCAAAGAGTGAAGTTCTCACCACTTCGTAATGTTACGTTTCACAGGGCTGCCAGATTTATGCAATATAGGATGCTCAATTAAATTTGACTTTCAAATGCACACAACTTTTTTTAGTCTAAGTATGTCCCACGCAATATGTGGAACATACGTATTCTAAAAAGTATTTCCTGCTCATCTAAAGTTCAATGTTTTCGAAAAAAGAATTAGTGTTATAACAGTATAAAAAGATTTCAGGCAGGGTGCGGTGGTTTGCGCCTGTAATCCCAGCACTTTGGGAGGCTGAGATGGGCAGGTTGTCTGAGCTCAGGAGTTCACGACCAGCCTGGAAGACACAGTGAAACCCTGTCTCTACTAAAATACAAAAAAACAGCTGGGCGTGGTGGCGTGCACCCTTAGTCCGAGCTACTCAAGAGGCTGAGGCAGGAGAATTACTTGAATCGGAGGTGGAGGTTGCAGTTAGCCCAGATTGTACTGCTGCACACCACCCTGGGTGACAGACAAAAAAAGTTTTCAGTATACAAATAGTATAATAGTAAAATAATTTAGCATATAGTATATAATATCATGTAGCATTATAAGGCTGTTATATAGTTTATAATATAGTATCTTATGTAGTATACAGTATTCAAATAGTGTAATAATTTTGCCTAATAATTTTTGGTATAACTCTGTTCCATGCAATATTTGGAACATGCTTACACAAAATTGTTTTGATGTTTATCTGAAATTTAAGTTTAAATGGGAGTCCTGTATTTTATCTGCGAACCCTACGTATTTTAGCAAGTATCTTTCAAGGTTGCAGCAGCCAGGAGAATAAACAAATGGAGGACATCATGGACACCTTATTTTCCTTAGCCCTGAAGCAGCACTCATCACTTCTGCTCACAGTCCTTTGGACAGACCTGGACACAGCCCCAGTATAACCGCAATGAAAACTGGGAATTTAGGGCAGATCATGGAAAATTGGTGTCCACTACGGTCTCTGCTACATTCTCACTGTGACATCTGTGCATCTAGAGAGTGGCTACTTGGCAGTAGAGAGGTCTGAAAGTTCTATGGACATTTAAAGAAAGAAACAATGTCTTTTACCTGGGATGCTACCATGGAGAGGGAATTTAAGCCTCGACAGGCAGGTAGGAAGAAGGATAAGCATTGTCATGGAGGTAAGAAATATAACATAAAAAAATAGCATAAACATTGTCATAGAGGTAAGAAAGGCAGAATAGAGCAATGAACATTTTTCTGATCACATTTTTGTTGACATATAGATCTTTTGAGATTTGTCCATCATCTCTATTCTCATCCTATTAGAAAGAGGATTTAATTTTAGATTGACAGATGATATCCTTGAAGATGATCAGGAAATATGGGAGGGAGCATTGCAGATTATAGATAAATTTGTCAAGAGAGTGATAATATGTAATAAAATAAGACAGTAAGCCCCAAATTAAATGTATTTGCTTATGCTTCCAGCCATAAAAAATCAGGGAAGATCTTGTCAGATGAACAAATCTGAAGTTCTCGGATGTTTTGGATAAGTGCTTTAAAATTAGAAAGATACAATAGGGATAAAGAAAATAATCAGGCTCAATTGTATGTAAGGTTTTACTTGCATATTCATTGTAAATTTGGCAATTTTTAAATGATGAGTTTTCATTACAGGACATATGTCTTGTTCTTATTGAAATGTGAGAGGAATAATATATAATATATGGAAGATGCTAAGAAAAAACGTATTTTCCTTTGTGAAAAATTTAAAAAGTAATCTGACAGTTCAAATGTAAAGATGTGTTCAAATCTATCTTTTTGTTTCTGGAAACATTCAGTATATCAACATAAAGTAAAAGGAATTATCATTACAGACACTTTATAAGATGTACATGTCACTTTATCCTGTGAACACAGGCCCTTTGCTCCTGGAAAAGAAAGACAGAAAGATTTGAGTTCCCATTCACTGCTGCAGACTCAGTGCCTGCTGAACCTAATATTAGTTTGTCTTAGTAAGATATATTTGCAATCCTTACAAAGAAAAATGGTTATAACTCACAAATGGTAAAAAACAAACAAACAAAAAAAAACACTGCATGACAAATTTACTTCAAGATTGAATGCAAATTTCAATCAGGAGTATATTTCAGGGGCTAATTGATGGAATTCTGAAAATCAAGTTTAAAAATTAAAATCTTGACACAGCAAGGCATGGCTTTTGGAGGTGAAAGGAATGTTTACTCTTGCTGAAGTTTGTTGGCAAATCTCAGAACATCACGGAGAAAACATATTTCAGTACTCAGGACTATGTTATCGCAACGTTTCACATTCCTGCCCTTCTGGGAAGTTGTAGTTATTATTCCAGAGTCTCAGGAGATTTGCTGTAAGATCTAAACCGCCACACTCTCCCTTTTGAAACTAGACATCCATAGTCAGGGTACGCATTTTAAGAATGCATATCTTTAATGAAAATAGTTTTTGTACTCTAGAATCTTCCCTGCAGCCTGACTCTGAAAATGGTCTGTTGTTCTTTTCATTTGATTTTTACAATCCCAGAAGTGTTCAGAGGAAGTGTTATATTTCTCTTTAAAGCACACTGAGAATAAAGTTAATTGGTAAGAAAATGCATCAGTCGTCTTTTCTAAGCAAAAAGCAAATAGCGGTAGTGTTACTCTGATGGTTTTTCATTGAGCTTTTCCTTCTTCACAACTTTTATTGGATATTGACTGAAGAAAAGAAAATAATATAATCACAATGCTCAACACCTCAGAACTGAAGGGTTTTGTTAATTCCTAAGACATTATAACTCCAAATGGAAATGCAATATGCTTGTTCAATTATTTAGGGCATTATACTCTAGAAGTTAGTAAAATGTATCCCTAGGTAGTATCTAGATAGGAGATAGTATCGCTAGATATGATCTAGAGATAGTAAATGGTAGAAGTTCACTGAAGCTACATGATGCTGAGTTAGTTCAAAACCTTGTTCTACTACTAACTATATAACCCTGGGTAAGTTAACTTACTACTCTAATCTCAGTTTGTCACTTGCGAATAGGGCTGATAGTGAATAGCATCAGCCTCATAGGTAGTTTTGAGCATTAAATACATTAATATCTGTGAATTACTTGGCCCTTTCAGTGTCTTGCACGTAAGTTCTTAGAAAATATGAAAGCATATTGCTTTTATTCCCAAGTTACTAAGGGGTATCTTAGAAAAATTTTTCCTATATATGATTATTTTCAACCTTCTAGGTTTTAGGCAGATTTCGTTCTAAATACTGTCTAAGGTCAAGTTTACTGGGAAACGGGCTATGAGGCAGAGATTGCGGGTGAAGTTTATCATGGAGTATAGTTTGAGTCAACAGTAGTAGCAGAAAGTGAAGGAAGCAGGAACCAGCAGGAGGAGAGGCTGAGCTGTCACAATACCTCACAATCCCTTGATCTGATGGGTTGGAATGGCTCTTCCAGGTTGTCACAGTTTAGACAGAGGGGATCAGGTCTTTTTACACCCCTCACGTTGATGAGTCCTTGAATGCAAGATGTAGCTCTGGGTCAGAAGGGGAATAACTTTGGGCCAGGTGGCTGTTTAGGGCTGAGGGTACTGCCCAGATGGTGACTAATCTGGCAGCTGGCATTCACCAAAACCATCAACAGCTGGAAGAATGAGTGTCAGGTCTCAAGCAAGGCACCTAGTGACCCATCAGTGCACTATCACATGGTGCATGTATAATATTATTTGCATTCGTTATGAAGGTCTTGATTTGTTTTACAGTAGATCTCCCAGGCCAAAATTGAGAAAAACCTAAAGGAATTTTTGTTACAATACCAAAATTAACTGGCTAATTAAAAAAAAAAATTCCCTAGGCATTTGCCTCCTTATCTCCTGAAAGGCACACTGTGTGAATTTTGATGTTTTAGCGTGTCATCTTGTAAGTATGAATACAGTTTCTGAGTTTGTGAGTTAATATTTGAACATTTTAATATTACTGTAACATTCTTCCAAGCCTAGCTTCCTATGAGCGTTTTGTTTTCATTTTACGTTGCGTAAATAGCATTATAAGAAAAATAAGGGGACTTTTTAAATGAAACTTCTTTATTAAGATGTCAACTGTATTTTTTCTGGAACTCCCGACCTCAGGTGATCCACCCACCTCGGCCTCCCAAAGGGCTAGGATTACAGGCGTGAGCCACCGTGCCCGGCCAACTGTATTTTTTCTAATTACCACATTCTCCTTTCTAATATGCTAATGTATTTTGTATAGGCATGTTTATAGTATGTAGTTTACATTATTTTTTATTTAACTTAACATCCTAAATATTTTATATGACTAATTTTTACAATAGTAATTTTAATAGAAGCCCAAGAATCAATTGAATTGATGTGCTTAAATTGCTTAACTGTTCTCTCAGCATTTGGCTTTCAGCCTGTTGCCAGGTTTTGCCTACAAAATTGTACTTTAAGTTATACATTTTCTAACTCAGCAATTCAGTTCGATTCACTAAGCAGTGACAGTCAATGTGGCTCATGTTATTAAAAGGAGGCACACAAGTGGCTCATGTTATTAAAAGGAGGCAGACATAACAAACATAAAACTCAGTCTTTCCCTCAAAAGTACTTGTGAATGAAAATGAGAGACGTATTTACTACGAATGGAAGTAAATAAGAATCCACAAAATTAAACATGACCAGTGGTATGGTAGAGCGGAGATAGGAGCAATTATTTCTAATTGTGCAGGAAGAAAAGACCTCATAGAGGAGAAAGATTTTAAGCTAGGCTTTTCAGATTGTGTAAAATTTAGACAAGGAAAAAGGATGATCAGGGCATTTTGAGCCAAAATAAAAGTAATAGCAAAGAAAAAAGGATATAAAAGTAATTTACAGATATAAGAAACTATGAGTCATCTGGTGCAGGTGGCTTATATGAGATGAAGAAGTGACAAGATAATTTAGAGTCATATATTCCAGGAACTTGACCTCCACATTATGAAGAGTTTTGATTCCTCTGTAAGCGAAAAGAGTTTTTTAAACAGAACAGTGCGTCAAAAGAAAGACGTTGCGTTGTTATGAAGCTAGTTAGAAGGCTTGTATCCCTGTTAGAACGGTATTGCCCCAGTTCAAGGAAAGTTTATTAATTATTCTTTCATTTTTTGTTCTTTCCTTCATTCATTCATAATTCATGAGTATGTAATCACCTTAGCAGGGTTTTAGACCTTGGGGCTGTTGAGATAAAAATCAATATCTATCTAAAATTATTCACTTGTTCAACAAATATAAATTGAGAGCCTATTTTGTGCTAGATGAATGAATCAGAGTAGAATTTACTTCAGTCATTGACCTTGAGTTGTAAGTAGTTGGATAGTGCATAGCATTTGGTGTTTACAGGCCAATGCATTAGAGATGTGAATAGAAGACTAAAGTTTTTCACTATGTGACTTTTCGCAGAGGAGTTTATACAGACTCTCTAAATTACCCTTCATCCCAACTGTTCTCTTCAATGAAGCACCTCTGTTTGTTTATATATTTGCCCCCTTATCTACAAACAGGAACAGAGTCCAAATCTGGAAACCCAAACTTACGTGATACAATATAAAGGCCAAGTAATCTGGCCGCTTGAAGATCTGGGAGGAATTAGAATACTTTGAAACTTTTCTTGCTGTATTGCTGAGTTTATCAAAAGATTTCTACTTTCATGAGAAATCAAGGTGCAAGAAATCAAAAACGCACCACAGAATCTCAAGAATGAGAATACCATCCTGTTGTTACTCCATCACTTAGGTTTCATAGTCATGAATCAACCACTGCTCAAAAGAAAACTGCTCTGAGAAAAGACATATTTTCAAAGGCCTTTTTCAGAATGAATGAAGTAATAGCAATTCATTCTTATATATTACCTGCTACAGCTAAATCAAATGCTTGATAAAATATAAGAAAGCTCAAACCAGATTACATTTGAAATATATCATGTGGGAATACATGTTTTAATTTGAAGACACATTGAAAGTGATTAGCTACATTAAAGATTTCAAAATATGCATTGTATTCTTCTGCCATATCATAAGTGGTCTATCAACTACAATAAAGTTAAAAAATGAGCTTATGCGCAGGTAAATCATCTTTTGCTTTGAAAAGACAAAATTATTTCTGAGAAATATTATTTTCTAGTTAATGTAACTTTATTTCACCAAGGAAGGAGTTAAATGCCTTTCTGTTGGTGTGATTAGCTTCCCATGTCTCTGGAGGAGCTAAGTGGGTGCAAATAAGAAAATAAACTATAATAGGCAAGATACTTAGAGGAGACATTCTCAGTGCTGTGCACAGATCCCCTTGAACACCTTTTATGTCTTCTGTGAGCCCCTCCCAGACCTGAGTGCATTTCTGTTTCCAGCTACTAGCCTCTGTGATTTTTCTTCCTAGGGCAATTCTTAGGTTACTGAAGCTACTTGGCCTGTAGGCACACTGAGCCAAGGGCCTCTGGAAGTCTAAGCACCTCCTTCATTCCCAGCAGTGGCTCATAATCACTGTCTTGCTTGAATATAAAAGCTCAACTCCCTTGCTTGGGTTGGGATAAACTGTGTGGTACGACTTACACTTCACAGCTGCCTGCAAAGTTAGGCTAAAACCACCCGCCATGAAACTTTGTTTGAAATTGCACCCTTGCTTGACTGTTTCCCTTTCTCTGTCTGCTTCTTTCTGTCACTCCAAAATAGGTTTCCTGGAAGCATTTCCTTAATAAACATCTGTAATATAAATAACTTGTTTCAGGATATGCTTCCAGGGAAGTCTGAGAAGGTACTTCTGCTTAAAACATCTTTTTCCTGTACTCTGCATTTTGCAGATATATTCTGAGTTAATAAATCTTCTAAGCTGTGTAAATATACCCTCAGAGAGATAAGAATAACAAAACAGAACATTCCCAACAAACTAAAATGACCACAGATCCAGTAACTAAGATTCAACAACCAGACTGCCTGTGCGTCTATTATTTTACAAAATAATACAAGGTAGCCAAAGCTGCGTGAGCATCTATACCAATGCCATTCTTTCCATACCCAAAGGAGTGTAATTCCAAGATATTGATACTGCTGAGACCAAGCTCTGGCTAGAGGTCTAGTTTCTGCAAGTAAGATACATAGGTAGCAAGATAGAAAGGGAGACTTAGTAGAAAGGCACTAAAGATTTTAATGCCTTTGACTGGTTCAGAAATCAGATGCAGAGCAGAGGGTGGAAGAGCAAACCACTGTTCAGGATGGTCACAGAAAGTGATTGACACTGGAACGGGTCTAGCTGCAGTTCAGCTACAAATCTGATTGGGATTTTAATGCAGCTATTTAGAGCATCAAGGTGAGCCAAAGGAAATTCACTAACCCTGTCTATTTATAAACACCAAGTCTGGGTAATTTTCTTCTAATTTTTGATAAACGGTAAAAAAAAAAGTACCCTATGAAAGCCATCCCATAGCAAAAATGAAAATTAACAATGTTCTGAAGACAAGAGGAAGAGCGGACTCCTGAACATTATTTGTAACAGGAACCAGAGAAAACTTAAAAGACTGTTTATCATACTTAACCTGATTTAAGAAGTCGTTGCTTTTGGTAAACAGGAAAAGAAAGCCACAAAATAGACAAGCTGAGATGAAGGGACAACAGGATGAGATGAAAAGAGGGCAGGATATGAGGCCAAGGCAACAAGCTGGGATGAAATGGGAGCTCTCAGAGAGACAAAGGAGGTGCCGGGGGAGTCCAGCGGAAATTCAAACTTAAAATCATTTTCATGTCAATCCCTCCTATCCCGTAACGGCACGTAGAAGAACAGAAGAAAGTAATGATAGATATCCAGGAGAAGCGAAGGAGACACAAACTAAAAATTTTGAGTTTCTGGAAAGAAACTAGATTAACTGGAACAGAAGTAGTAATTAAAGATGCAGTTGAAGAAACCTGTTCTAAACTGGAGGGTTGAAGAGGAAAGGGGTGGAGGAACTAGCAATGCAGGTTACCGGGGCTGACCATGATCCAGGCAACATTATTTAAAGGACAATTACACGTATACCCTGATATTTTTAAATTAGAAGAAAATAGATAGAGATGCATTCAGAAATAAAACTACAAGTTATGTATACTGCAATTAATATTTACATGGTCCCATAGAATAACTTGCAACACTAAATTTCAAAGAATGATGAAGCAGATTTGGAGTAATGTTCACTCATTCAACAAATAAGTTTCTAGTGTGTGCCCAGCATTGTGTCAGATACTGAAAATACAATAATGTAAACTCCTAGAACCTGAAGTGATCCCTATGTGAAATTAAAGGTAATTAGTAATCATAGTTAAATAAAAGGTTTATGTAAAGGAATAAGCATCACATGTTTGTATGCTGGGCTCTCCCCTGCAGTTTCTGACTCAGTAGATCTAGGACAATTCCCAATAATATGCATTTCTAAGTTCCCAGGTGATGCTGATGTAGCTAATACAGGAATCACACACTGAGAACCAGTCATTTGCATTAACAAAAATTTGGGAGGGAATAGAACAGAAGTGTTCCACCACAGTGGAATTATTACATTATTTTAGTCACTGAAATAAACAACTTTGAAGATTCTTTAATACCGTATAACAATTACAGTCATACAATATTGCATCAATAAGTCAGTGTGTGAGACTTGACATATTAAGCTCTTTACAGAAAATGGTTAAAAAGAGAAGAGATAGATATCCGATAAACAAAGATTCTGAGGAAATTCAAAAATTGTTGACATTGATTATTTCCAGACTGTATCCTTACAGTTAAATATTTTTATCTTTTATCTTTCCGTGTTTTCTAAATATTTTGCATTAATTTTATATCACGAAAAAGAAAAAAAAATATCCAGGAACCCCAGTTCAAATGTTGTCTTCCTGGTTAAACTTCTACTGGTCCCCTATACCATTAGCCCAAGTGCCAATCGTGAATTCTGTTATTGCACCATAAAAGCATTTATCACCTCTTTGTCTTTCATTAAAAACTGACTATTCTAATCCCAGCTACTGAGGAGATTGAAGCAGGAGAGTCGCTTGAACCTGGGAGGCGGAGGTTGCAGTGAGCCGAATTTGTGCCACTGTATTCCAGCCTGGGTGACAGAACAACACTCTGTCTAAACGCAAACAAAAAAACAAACAAAACCCTGACTATTCACGTTAGTATTTTAAAAGTTCTGAAGAGTCTCAGTTTTTAAAAAGACTTGTTTGTATTTGCTTATTCCAGCATTTTCCAAACTTGTCCACAAAACTATAAAGACCATCTGTTAATGTTCTGCAAATAAGTGGTCCACACAGTGGGGTTAGCCAGTAATTTGCATTTAGTGAATGAATGAATGAATGAATGAAATCAAGGAACCAATGAATCATTGCCATGTATTAATATGCTTCCAAGTGGTGAGCCTAAATCAAAGGCTTTCTTTAAATGTGCATGAACAATTTTTTTTAATGTTTACTTATACTTCTCATTTCCAAAGTACTCAACTAACTTTAGATAGAGTGTCTCCTGGGTGCAAGGCACTCTGACATGCAAAGCCATCTTATTTTATATGTCTTATGTCAGCCAAGTGTTAGGGCATTACATCCTCACTTATCTCAACCTTCAGAAATATTTAAATCACTTGTCATAGATGATTGTGTATCTACATGATCATTATTTAAATTTAACCAAGACTGATGATTTCTTCCAATATGGGCAAAACAAAGGATAATAGGAGAATCCAAGCATCCTCTCACAGAAACATACAAATACCAGATGGAGTTTCCTGCATTTTGGAAGTTGACGATACTGTATTTCCAAACAAATATTGTATGCCAAAAATAAGAGCCCATCTGGAATTTTATAATTAATTATTTTCTCTGCCAAGGGATTTCTTTCCCACTGTAATGGCTATATTCCATCCCATTATTACTTTGGATCATGGGATTTCTTATGGTCCTTTATGTTTTTCGGGAGTTACATACAAATATGTTTTGAGTATGGAAATATTTGATAACTTAGAAACAAAAGTAGGATGGAATGCAATTATATGTAAACAGCCTGCTTCCTGGCACACACACACACACATCACCAAAGACAAATAGCAACAGAAGTCTCTGAAGGGAAAAGTCATTATTAAAATGTAAATTCACTGTTATTTTCACATAAGGGTTGCAAAATGCTTCTCCCACAATACTGCGTATACAGCAAGTGGCCTCAAGTAGTTTGTTGAAGAACACACCACGGAATTAAAGAAGGTTGTGATTTTGAAAGAGAAGAAGAATCTGGGGGTAACTGAAATTAAAGATGGTTATTTTGTTGTATAAACTATGTTTTTTTAAAATGTCTTTTCTTAAACTTGTAAGTGCAGGAATACAAGTGCAAGTTTGTTACAAAGGTAAATTTATGTCATGGGGGTATGTTATACAGATTATTTTGTCACTCAGGTATTAAGCCTAGTACCAATTAAGCATAGTTACTTTTCCTGATCCTCTTCCTTCTCCTACCCTCCACCCTCTGAAAGGCCCCAGTGTGTGTTGTTACCACCATGTGTCCATGTGTTCTCATCATTTAGCTTCAACTTATAAGTGAGAACATGTGGTATTTCATTTTGTATTTCCGTGTTAGTTTGCTGAGGATAATGGCCTCCAGCTCCAGCCATGTTCCTGCAAAAGACAGGATCTCATTGTTTTTTATGGATATATAGTATTCCATGGTGCCGATATACCACATTTTCCTTATTCATTCTATCATTGATGGGCATTTAGGTGGATTCCATGTCCTTGCTATTGTGAATAGTGCTGCAGTGAACATACATGTGCATATGTCTTCATAATAGAATGATTTTTATTCCTTTGGTTATATACCCAATAAAAGGATTGCTGGGTCTATATCCCTTTAGACAAAAGGATGTTTCTTTAGACCAAAGTTTTGGGTCTTTGAGGAATTGTCACACTGTAATCCACAATGGCGGAACTAATTATTACTCTCATCAGAAGCATATAAAGCGTTCCTTTTTCTCCACAACCTCACCAGCATCTGTTATTTTTTGACTTTTTAATAGTAGACATTCTGACTGGTATTAGATGGTATTGCATTGTGGTTTTGATTTGCATTTCTCTAATGATCAGTGATGTTGAGCTTTTTTTCATGTGATTCTTGGCCAGAAGTATGTCTTCTTTTGATAAATGTCAGTTCATTTCCTTTGCCAACTTTTTAATGGAGTCATTTGTAGTTTTTTGGGTAAATTTAAGTCCCTTTTCGATGCTGGATATAAGACCTTTGTTGGATTCATACTTTGCAAAAATTTTCTCCCATTCTGTAGGTTGTTTAGTTTAAGCACTTTAGTTTAATTAGATCCCATTTGTCAACTTCTGCTTTTGTTGTGATTGCTTTTGGCATCTTTGTCATAAAATCTTTGCCTGTGACTATGTCCTGAATGGCGTTGTCTAGGAAACATTATGATACCTGACTTCAAACTATACTACAGGGCTACAGTAACCAAAACAGCATGGTACTGGTACAAGAACAGATACATATATCAATGAAATAGAATAGAAAACCCAGTAATGAGTCCACACACCTACAACTATCTGATCTTCCACGAACCTGACAAAAACAAGCAATGAGGAAAGGATTTCCTTTTCAATAACTGGGATAACTGGCTAGCCATATGCAAAAGACTGAAACTGGACCCCTTCCTTATACCATATACAAAAATTAACCCAGGATCGGTTAAAGACTTCAGAGTAAAACTCAAAACTCTAAATGTCTTAATGAGTACAATTACTTCATTGAAAATGAGGTTATGAAAACCGAGTATTTTAGTATGTAATATCATGTTTTAAAAAATCAAAACCTTTTAAAAATATTACTGTATTTCTTGAATAAACATAGAAAATGAGACATATCCCATTCAGATTTAAAGTGAACATCAAGAAAATTTACACTGTCTATTCATAGTGTTTGAATACTTACATTGATAGCTTAAAGGCAGCTCAGGCACACTGTAGTTTACTTGTGGGCCACATCTTTTTTCATTGATAAAACTATTTAAAATATGGATTTTAATCTAAAATCATTTGAAGTCTTTACTGACAGAAAAATAATAACATCGTTTTATAGGTATAGTACTTAATGTGGCAGGCACTGTTTTAAGTGATTTACATATATTATTTAACCTTTACAACAAACCTATGAGCTGTAAATAGATACTATGATTATCCATATTGTACAATGAGGAAATGGAGGTACAAGAGAGGATAAAAACCAGAATTTGACACCAGATGTTCTGGCCTGACTTCAAGTGTTTAACCAGATTGCTTTGCTGGTTGTTTCTCAAACATGATACATATTTGGGCAAGAAATTGAAATCCATGTATGTACCCTGGTATAAAATAAACTGACACATTACATGAGAAAGATAGTGTAGTATTAGCTGATAATAAAGAGAAGCCTTTGTAAAGTTATTTTTCTTTTTTTTAACATGATTCAGTTATTCAACTTTGGCATCCTGTAATCCTAATTTCCAGAGCTGGAATCCTTAGAATATTAGAAATCCAAGTTTCCGAGTGATTTTTGTTTGTTTACAACAGCCAGAAGTATCCCAGCAAACAATAGAAGTCAGTGTAGCTGGATGGGCCCCGCAATAAACTGGTATTGAGCAAACCAAAGAAAGCAGCAGCCCCTACTCAGTGGTAGTTAACTATTTTCACACAGGCTCACTGCTGCCCAGTCTTCTGATTGTTAAAAAGAAGCTGAAAATCTGATTTTTATCTGAAATTTCTCAACTTTGAAAGTATGTTTCAGAGAATTAAATGCATTTAAAAATGTTTTAAGCAACTCTGACCAAAGAGATCACATCTGTACATTGGCTCTACCACATGGGCCACTGGTCTACAGAAGATACTATGATGTCGATTATGGAGTCACCTGTGCCAGGTGAGGACTTTCTACCTCCAAGGACTATTCTAGGGGCTTACCTAAACCAAGGAATAATTCATTTGCCCTTCAGTATACTTGATATACAGTTGCTTGGGTATAAAGTTCCGAATGTACTTTAGACCTTTTGAGGATCTACCGTGAGTTATTAATTGCCTACAGGGAGGATCTGCTGGTATCACCTTTCCTCCTTCTCCATAGATTGTTCCTTGTGTGTATATCCCAGCTTAGCTGTATCCTGCTCTAACCCATACTCACTCATCATAAGCATAGATTGTCTTTGAGTAAAAGACAAAAATCAATCTCTAGGTAAAATTACGTGTGTTAAAAATATAATTCCTACAAGGGAAGCCATTTTTGGAATATCAGCATTTCTAGATAGTTTTGTGTTTTTAGCTTAAAGATGTCACTTAAAGTACTGGAGGATGGAGACATGTCTGGAAGAAAAGCATAGAAGAAAAAAAAAGAAAGAGACAAAGTTATGGGGTTTATATGGTTGTAGATTTAATGCTTTGATCTAGAAAAGACAGTGCAGGACATGGTCTCCTGTGATTCTGGCGTATGAACTGATAGTCAGAGAAACCCCTAGCATATTAGGTCATTGTAAAAGGTTGCCTTTTCCATTCATAATCTTTCTTTCATCCTTTTCCCAAAAACCTTCCTGAAAAGTAATCTACAAGTCTACAGGAAAGAATGCTATTATTTCATAAATGTGAGCCAGAACTATTTCCATTACTTTGAAAGATATAGAAGAGGTAAGATACATATTAACTGATAAAACACTCTCCTAAATTGCTCAGATATTTCATGCTTTAATTATATTGTCAATTACTCAAAATAACTGTGGCCAGCATGGATCTGTTCATTTATTCAACTAACATTTCTTCAGTACCCGCCACATTGCAGACATTTCTGCTGGGGGTAAAGACACTGTACAGATTCAACACCTGGCTGAAACCTCAACCAGTTTCAGGCAATTCTTACATGTTTGAACTTTATTATAAAAAAAAGGAGCCCCTAGTACTAATTACACAGGAACAGAACACTTTAATGTAGTTTTCACCTGTTTATTCAATTAATACTTATTGAAGGCTTACATTATACAGGTTACTCTTCTAAATATGAGACAACAAAAAATAAATTTTTTAAAAAGCTTCTTCCTGTTTCCATCATGTATAAATATTATAATTGGAAGTATATTTAATAGAAAATGATGGCTGGGCATGGTGACTCATGGCTATAATCCCAGCACTTTGGGAGGCCAATACAGGAGAATCCTTTGGGGCTAAGAGTTAAAAAGCAGTCTGGGCAACATAGAGATCTCTCATCTCTACAAAAAATTAGCCAGGTATTGTGGCATGTGCCTGTGCTTTCAGCTTCTCTGGAGGCTGAGGTGAGAGGATCACTTAGGCCTGGAAGTCTGAGGCTGTAGTGAGCTATGATGACACCGCTACCCTCTAGCCTGGGCAAGAGAGTGAGATCCTGTAAAAAAAGAAAAGAAAAAGAAAAAAGAAAGAAACAAGAAAGGAAGGAAGGAGAGGAAGGAAAGAAAATATTTCTACATTTGTGACTAAGTCTTTTAATATATATGTATATACGTATGTATATATCGCATGAAACCCAGCTGCATAATTTCGCATTGCATATGTAGCTAATTTATATTACAATAATTTTTTTTAGGCCGGGTGCAGGGGCTCATACCTGTAATACCAGCACTCTGGGAGGCTGAGGTGGGTGGATCACCTGAAGTTAGGAGTTCGAGGCCAGCCTAATCAACATAGTAAATGATGTCTCTACTAAAACTACAAAAAATTAGCTGGGTATGGTGGTGGGCACCTGTAATCCCACATACTCAGGAGGCTGAAGCAGAAGAATCACCTGAACCTGGGAAGTAGAGGTTTCAGTGAGCTGGGATCATGCCATTGTACTCCAGCCTGGGTGACAAGAGTGAAACTCCATCTCAAAAAGAAAAAAATTAGTTCTCTGAGACTAGGTTACCTTATGTACAGATTGGAAGTAATAATATTTATAAAGTTGCTGGATTTGAATGAGAGAAACTAGGAAAAGAAATTAGTACATTATACAGTATTTAGTTTGTAGTCTTTGTTTTTATTATTATGTAAATATTGATATGTATATTTTGGACACTAGAGTTTGGTTTTGTCTATCTCTAACCAGAAGGTTTAAACTATTCTGAAGAAACTTGATGGGAGAAGAGTTGGACTCCTTCCCTCCATCTGTACCTCATGTTTCAGAATAGAATTCATCCTGCTGTAATGTGTCAGCTTAGGCATGTCAGTTTCTTGAAAGGCAATGCTATAGTTTGCACTTAGATACAAGTCAATTCTATCAATTCCACACGCAAAAAAAGAATATCTTTAAAAATCAATCTCAAAATATCTCATTGAAGCTCTTGCTGCTTTGCTTCCTAGAAGAGGATGCTTTAGGCAGCAGGAGTTTCCTTTAGATTTTTTTTTTTTTATCCTTTCTTTTCTCCTAGGGGCAGAAAGCAAACATTCTTAGGTTGAGCTTTTTCTTCCATGTGTAATTCAAGACCAGAGCGAATTTCGAGCTTCCTGTTCGTGAGCAAAAGAAACTGATATAAAATGAAGAGGGAAATTTATTCTCCCCTCACCACCAGTTTAGGAAAGGAAACTTAAATTATGTTCCAAATGTTTATTTATCTTGTATATGGTATTTGTTAAGTGGTTGAAGGAGTTTATTGTATAGGGTAAAGGAGAGCTCTCAAACATTAGAGGGCATGAGTTATTAATGTGGTATAAATGCACCATAAACAAAAAACTTCTGGCTTGTGCCACCGTTTGTGAATTTTTGTGTGTGTGAAAACATTTCCAAGGTCATGCTCGTAAAGGCAGGACTTGAAAACAGTGATTTCATTGTGGAATCTGGCGTTCTCTAAACAGTACTTCTTTATGAGCATCCTTGGTCTTCGTACTTTTTGTCTATTCAAGATGAGCCATCAGCTCACCTATTTTTGTTTTCCTTCTGCTGAGCAATACTGTTCCTGGGCTCTTTAGTTAAGTCACAATAAACTAGGCAAGCCACCAGCAGGTCCTTGACACAAAGTCCTTTATTGATCTGAAAACCACACTGTGCTAACCTCACCTTAAAATCCTGCACCATAAAACTCTAGGTCCTCAAAAACAGCCAAAGCATTAACACCAAAACACTAGACATCCTTGCTTTCAGTACATATTTGACAATTTAGAAAAGATAATTCTTGATGAAAAAAATTGCTGTCTTTTTCGTTTTAAACTGTTATATCCAACATCTTCCAGGTTTTTCTTGAAGATAAATGTTTTGCCCCATTGTACCAAAGAGCACAAAAAATACAGTCAGGCCAATGTCATGATTTTAGACTCTGTGATGCTCCTTAAATTATATTATAATATAAAAGTATATTGGAATAAGAAAGGTAAGAAATTGTGTTTCAGAGAGTTGTGAGAATTGTAATGCCTGAAGTTATATATAAGACCAAATGAAAGGCTTTTAATTTGTTGGGAATTTGCTCATTCATTCACTTACTAATTGACTCACTCATTCAATGGCTAGTATGAGACAGAATGTGTGGTAAGATGATATAGGTACAAACAAAACCATCCTGTTCTCTACAATCCTGGCACCTACAGTCTATTAGGGTAAAGTACAATAATTATATGAACAAATAAAATAATCCACAGTTTATACCCAGTGCAATGAAGGACATTAACAGCATGTGGTGATAGACACTAACGGAGGAGAAGAATTCAGCTTCTGTACAGTCCTGGGGAGTGAGTGCTCCAGTCATAAGCAACAGCAGGTGCAAAGCTTCAATGTGGCCAAAATATAGTAAGGGAGTAGAAGAGTGCATGAAATTGATGAGAAAATTGCAAAGCTCTACATATACATGGTCAGGTAATGTTACCTGTCCTGCACTGTTCCACACAATACCTTCCCCAGTGTCTCCATTTTGGTTTAGATTAGATGTCCCCGTTCGTTGCTTGAATTCACCGTTTACTTACCTGTCCCCAAATATTTGTTCATACTTGAATGCTATTGCCCCCTCATCTCTAAGAGTTGTCATTCTGTTAAGAAAAATGCAAAAAAAAAATAGAGAAAAAGAGTACACACTGTGTCATTTTATTGATGGAAGACTCTAGAAAATGCCAGATTCATCTGTAATGACAGATGCATGTTGCTGGGGGTTGTGTGTGGAGATGGCTGCAAAGAGTTGCAAAAGAAATTTGGGGGATGTTAAAAGAGTTCTGTATCTTGATCATTATGGTGGTTATGCAGGTGGATTATCTGTCAAAACTCATCAAACTGTACACTGAAATGGCATTAATCATTCACAAATTATACCTGGAAGTTGATTAAAAAGTTATAGAATAAGAAAACCAATTAAAGAGCTTAAATTCATCTTCTCCATTATCTCTCTACTCTAGTAAGAAATAAGCTTTGTATTATCATGCCATGTACTATACATGTGCTATAGGTTTTTGTATTTGTGATAAGCATGCCGCACAGAGCCCTGCATGGTGTTGAAGTGGCTGTTTCTCCATTGGGCTTGCATATTCCCTTACGAGAGAAACCATGTCTCATTTGTATTTTTCTCCCTCCGTGGCACCTAGCTCAGAATACATAAAATAACCTCACTGAGCATTTGGTAAATCAATAGCAATATTTTTATATTTACGTCCTTCCTGGTTCCCAAAAAGGATGAACAAGAAAAGAAATTGATTTCCAGGACTTGATGAATGAATAGACTGTTCTTGGCACTGGATCTCACATCCTGTCTCCACATGTAAAAATTGGGGGCAGACAAGGGTTTTCAACCTACCTTCTTCACACTCATGCTTACTTACTGATTTAAGGAAATGCTCATCATGGTTTCTTTGTTCTCCAGTAGGTAAATGCTCTACAGAGCCTCTGCATTATCCTTCTTAATAGTCCATTATTCCTCTGTAGAAAGTCCAGTGGTAGAATCAGCATTGCCAAGCTGCAAGGGGTGGACAGGACAGTGTTATAGGAAGGCGACTCTTATGCCCATTATTACATCAAGTGAAGGCAAATTGAAGGAGCATAGTGGTCTATATTGCATAACTGTCACTCTAGGGTTGTTACGAGGAGAGCTGTGTAAATCAGTCCTCCTGTGCTTCTCCTTGAGAAACTCTTTTTCGCCCTCCCTCATAGCCTCTCTCTTTGCAATTTTTGGTGTTCTCAACTGGCCGATTACCTGGAATATTAGCTTTTCAAAATATGACACAGAAGTTCACCAATTCCTTCCAACTCATAACACTTTAAAATTGCAACTCCAAATTATTCCTGTAAAAATAGCTGATCTTTATGACTCCTAGGGGATTTCTTATTTTAATCTGAAACCTTCAGAAATGGTTCAGTTTTGTGAAAATGATGGGGGAATGTCTGCCCTTAGCAGTTTTTGTGTTCAAGGGCAAGTCAACCTCTGTGCTTGCTAACTTTAATTTTCTAAGGGTTATGAGACTTTAATTTGATTCTTTATCCAGTGTGCATAAAATGTTCACTGGAATTTGCATAATACATTTATTGTATAATCATTCTTCACATTGGTTACCTGCTTCCTCAAATGAACATTACTTTTTAAAGAGATGAATTAATGTAGGGCCAATTTGAACTTAGTAACTAAACAGAATTAAGTATATCTCTGATAGACAAACATGAAAAAGACAGGGAAGAGCAGGTACTTGTTCTGAAATAGGCTATTATGTAAAAGTAGCCCCAATCCTGTATTTTTAAATATTCATTTTGCACATATAAGCAGGAGAAGAATTGCTGTCTTTAAAAATATAAAGATTTGTTATGTGAAGAAAGGAATACATTTGTCTGGTTTCTCTTAGAAGGTATTTAAAACAAATAAATTAGGGTGCTAAATTTCAGAACAGTCTTGAAAGATGAGGGAGTTGGAGAGAGAAAATGTCTTTGGTATTAGGCCAGGTGCTTTAAATGCACTTAAATTTATTCAATGCCCAGAATCAACATAGAATTTAGGTAGTGTTATTATTACCCTTATTTTTGGTTGAGTATTCTGTGTCTGAGGACTCATTGCTATCAAACAGTGGAGCTAGTATTTGAATCTAGACTGCATGATGGCGCCATCTTTGCCTTTCAACTACAACAGTTTTCTATGAAATACACTTACCTCTCTTGGGCTGCCTTGGAAGATTGTGTACCCCCTAATATTAGAATTGTCCAGGTGGAGTTTGGAGGAGTGTTTGGCAAAGAGACTGTAGGAAGATTTGAAGATAGATAGAGGTTGAAGAAGATGAATTTTAAGATTCTCACTCTCCCTACGGTTTTATGAGAGTAGCAGGTGCAATCCTGACTTGATGAGTGGCTTGTTGCAGTCTAGGGAGTCTTAGTCTTTAATGTGCATATGGCTTTCTTGGGGATCTTGTCAAAATGAAAGCCTGATTCAGTAACCTGGAGTGGGCCTGAAATTGTGCATTTCTAACAAGCTCCCAAGTGATACCAACGTTGGTTTTCCACAGATGACTTCTGAGCAGCAACGTTGAAAGCTCTCAGGTGAGGGGCTTCTGATTTCTGCTTGCAGAGTCTTTGTCCTAGTGGTCCAGGTCTTTCCCAGTACCATTTATTGAATAGACTATCCTTTCTTTTATATAATTTTTAGGACAATTATATAGAAACATCCTAAACTAAACAGTTCTCTAACCTGCATCCAAAACAGCATGTCCTAAAATCCTGAAACACTATTTTCCTTATACAACTAGGATGTTGCCTAGAAAAGAGATTTCCTCTGTAAGTGATGAATCTCCAGCAATGTAAAGGGACACAAAACAGCTGGTACCATCAGAAAGTACACTAATTTACAAATTACAGCAAAATTTTCTTGGAGAAAGATGTCTGTTGAAAAAAATCCACTTTCAACTTACAAATAAATATGTATCATGGTACAATTGCATGACTATTCAAACTTTTGATATTCTTTTTGAATCACAGATCTCAAATTTTGTCTCATAAGATTCTGATATATTTTCAAAAATCCTTTGAGATAGATCCAACTTAATTACAATGAAAAGGAAAATGGGCTTTCAATCCCTCGCATTTCAGGAGATGAGTGTTTGAATTTGATTTAACTGGCTTCTGATATTTTTGGCTTGCAATGCATGAAAGTATTTTTAAGATCTTTGAATGAAACCAAAAACTTAGGAAAAATCATTCTCTAAAGTCTAGGAGGTTTGAAAGCATTGTCTGTTTCCATTTCATTAATTTTAAAAATCTTTACAAATCCTGGAATAAAATCAGTTTTGCGAGTTAAAAAACATTTAGCTAAGGCATACTGTATAGCTCAGAAATCTTTCAGAAAGAGTTAGGGAATTGGAATGCTGAAATATTACATTGATGAGATTATAGAGATCTATATTTATCGACCAGGAAAAGCAGTCACATATATTGATTAAAGAAAAATCAGACATTAAAATTGTGTGTATAATCTGATATCATTTGGCTAAAAGAAAGGAAAACCATTTTATTAACAATTTATTACCTGTGGATGGTGGCCTCATAGCTAATTTCTCTTTGTATTGGCTGAATTTATATAAGGAAATTATAAAACTTTTAAAATTAGAAGAAATCAATAAAGGTTTCCTTTTAAAATTTTAATTTTTGTGAGTACATGGTAGGTATATATATTTATGAGGTACAGGAGACATTTTGATACAGGCATGCAATGCATAATAATCACTTCGTGGAAAATGAGATATTCATCCCTTCAAGCATTTATCCTTTGTTTTATAAGCCATCCAATTATATTCTTTTAGTTATTGAAAAATGTACAATTAAATTATTTTGACTATAGTCACCCTGTTGTGCTATCAAATACTAGATATTCACATTTTCAAACTATTTTTTTTGCACCCATTAAGCGTCCTCATCTCCCACTCATCCCCTGCTACTGTTCCCAGCCTCTGGTAACCATCCTTCTACTTTCTATCTCCATGTGTTCAATCGTTTTGATTTTAGATCCAATAGATAAGTAAGAATACGTGATGTTTGTCTTTCTGTGCCTGACTCACTTCACTTAATATAATGACCTCCAGTTCCATCCATGTTGCTGCAAATGACAGGATCAGATTCTCTTTTATGGCCAAATGGAACTCCATTTTATATATAAGTACCACATTTTCTTTATCCATTTCTCTCTTGATGGACACTGAGGTTGCTTCCAAATCTTGGCTATTGTGAAGAGTTCTGTAACAAATGGGAATGCAGATATCTCTTCGATATATTGATTTTCCTTCTTTTGGTTACATACTCAGCAGTGGTATTTCTGGATCATATGGTAGCTCTATTTTTAGTTTTTTGAGAAGTCCAAACTGTTCTCCATAGTGGTTGTACTAATTTTTATTCCCTCTAACAGTATACAAGGGTTCCCTTTTCTCCACATCCTCTCCAACATTTGTTATTGCTGTCTTTTGGATAAAAGCCATTTTAACTGGGCTGAGATGATATCTCATCATAGTTTTGATTTACATTTCTCTGATGATCAATGATATTGAGTACCTTTCCATATATGCCTATTTGCCATTTGTCTCTCTCTGTGTGATTTCCCTTCAAATATTTTGCCCATTTTCAGTTGGATTACTATATTTTTCTTATAGAATTGTTTAAGCTCTTTATATTTCCTGGTTATTTATCCCTTGTCAAATGAGAAGTTTGTAAATATTTTCTCCCCTTCTCTGGGTTTATTCTTCACTTTGTTTATTGTTTTCCTCACTGTGCAGAAACTTTTTAACTTGATGAGATCCCACCTGTCCATTTTTGCTTTGGTTGTCTGTGCTTCTCCAATCTTTTCTTTTAGCAGTTTCATAGTTTGAGGTCTTAGATTTAAGCCTTTAATCCATTTTGATACAGTTTTTGTTGCATATGGTGAGAGATGGGGGTCAAGTTTCATTCTTCTGCATATGGATATCCAGCTTTCCTGGTACCATTTATTGAACAGACTGTCCTTTCTCCAACATGTGGTTTTGGCACCTTTGTCAAAAATGACTTCACTGTAGGCATGTGGATTTGTTTCTAGATTCTCTATTATGTTCCATTGGTCCATGTGTCTGTTTTTATGCCAGTACCATGCTGTTTTGGTTATTATAGCTCTGTAGTATAATTTGAAGTCAGGTAATGTGATTTCTTCAGTTTTATTCTTTTTGCTCACAATAGCTTTGGCTATCCTGGGCCTTTGTGATTCTGTAGAAATTTTAGAATTATTTTTGCTATTTCTGTGAAGAATGTCATTGGTAAATTGATAGAGATTGCATTGAATCTGTATATTGTTTTGGGTAGTATGGACATTTTAAACAATATTGCTTCTTCCAATCCATGAACATGGACTATTTTTCAATTTTATGGTGTTCTCTTCAATTTTTTATCAGTGTTTTATAGTTTTAATTATAGAGATATTTTGCTTCTTTGGTTAATTCCTAGGTATTTAATTTTATTTGTGGTTATAGTAAGTGAGATTACTTTTTAAATTTCTTTTTCAGATTGTTCACTGTTGGCATATAGAAATGCTACTAATTTTTGTGTGCTGATCTTGTATCCTGCAACTTTACTGAATTTGGTTATTAGTTCTAACAGTTTTCTTGGAAGAGTTTTAAGTTTTTCCAAATATAAGATTGTATCATTTGCAAACAAGGTTAATTTTACTTCTTCCTTTCTCATTTGGATGCCCTTTATTTCTTTCTCTTTTCTGGTGGTTCTAGCTACAATTTCCAGTACTATGTTAAATAACAGTGGTGAAAGTGAATATTTTTGTCATGTTTTTAGAGGAAAGGTTTCAGTTTTTCCCCATTCAATGTGATACCGGTTGTGGGTCCATCATATATGGCTTTTATTATGTTGAGGTATGTTCCATCTGCACCTAATTTTTTGAGGGTTTTTATTATGAAGAGATGTTTAATTTTATCAAATGATTTATCAGCATCAATCAAAATGATCATATGGTTGTTGTCCTTCATTTCATTGATATGTTATATCACATTGATTGATTTGTGAATATTGAATCATTCTTCCTTCCAAGGGATAAATCCCACATGGTCATGATGAATGATCTTTTTAATGTATTGTTGAATTCAGTATTTTACTGAGGATTTTTGTGTCAATATTCATCAGAGATAATGGCCTGTAGTTTTCTTTTACTGATGTATCCTTTTTCTGGTTTTGATATCAGGATAATACTGGTCTCATAGAATGAATTTGAAATTATTCCCTCCTCCTCTGTTTTTCAGAATTGTTTGAGAAGGATTGGTATTAATCCTTCTCAAATGTTTGATAGAATTCAGCAGTGAATCTATTGGATCCTGGGCTTTTCCTTGCTGGGAGACTTTTTCTTATGGATTCAATGTCATTGTTTGTTATTGGTCTGTTTAGTCTTTGGATTTCTTCATAGTTTAATCTTGGTAGGTTGTACATATCTAGAAATTCATTCATTTCTCCTAGATTTTCCAGTTTATTGGCATATAGTTGCTCATAGTAGCCATTAATGATCCTTTAAATTTCTGTGATATAAGTTGTAACATCTCCTTATTCTTTTTTTTTTTTTTTCTTTTGAAATGGAGTCTTGTTCTGTCACCCAGGCTGGAGTGCAGTGACACAATCTCAGCTCACTGCAACCTCTGTCTCCTGGTTCAAGTGATTCTCCCACCTCAGCATCCCAAGTAGCAGGGATTGCAGGCATTTGCCGCCGTGTTTGGCTAATTTTTATATTTTTAATAGAAATGGGGTTTTACCACGTTTGCCAGGCTGATCTCAATCCCCTAACCTTAGGTGATCCGCCTTAGCTTCCCAAAGTGCTGGGATTGCAGGTGTGAGCCTCTGCACTCAGCCTCCTTTTTCATCTCTTATTTATTTATTTAAGTTTTCTTTTTTTTTTTTCTTCATTAGTCTGGCTAAAAGTTTGTCAATTTTGTTTATCTTTTCAAAAAACAAGTATTTTTTTATTGATCTTTTGTATTGTTTTCTTCATTTCAAATCATTTATTTCTACTCTGATCCTTATTATTTCTTTTCTTTTACTAATTTTGCATTCTATTTGTGCTTGCATTTTTAGTTCTTTAAGATGTATCCTTAGGTTATTTATTTGCATTTTTTTCTTATTTTTGGATGTACACATTTACATCTATAAGCATCCCTCTGAGTACTGCTTTTGGTGTATTCCATAGGTTTTGATATGTAGTGTTTCCAATATCATTTGTTTCAAGAGATGTTTGAATTTCTTTCTTAACTTCTTTATTGACCCACTGGTTATTCAGGAGCATATTGTTTAATTTCCATGTGTTCATATAGTTTAAAAATTCCTCTTGTTGTTGATTTCCAGTTGTATTTTATTGTGGTGAGAGAAGATGCTTGATGTTGTTTCAATTTTTTGAATGTTTTAAGACTTGCTTTGTGACCTAACAGATAATCTATCCTAGAGAATCATCTATGGGCTGAGAAGATGTGTATTCTGTGGTCTCTGGATGAAATGTTCTGTAAATGTCTGTTAGATCCATTTTTTTCTGTACTGCAGATTAGGTCTGATGTTTCTTTCTTGAGTGTTGATCTAGGAGATCTGTCTAATGCTGAAAGTGGGATATTGATGTCTTAGCTATTATTGTATTGAGGTCTACCTTTCTCTTTAGCACTAATAATATTTGCTTTATAAGAGTACTCCAATGTTGGCTGCATGTTATGTTCTGTTGCTGGATTGACCCCTTTATCATTATGTAAGGAACTTCTTTGTCTCTCCTTGCATTTTTTGTTTTGAAATCTATTTTTTGTCTTATGTAACTATGGCTACACCTGCTGTTTTTTGGTTTCCATTGACATGGAATATTTTTTTTCCATCCTTTTATTTTCAGTCTGTATACCCTTATAGGTGAAGTGGGTTTCTTCTAGGCAACAGATCATGGATCTTATTTTTTCATTCATTTAGTCACTCTATGTCTTTTGACTAGAGAGTTATTCCATTTACATTCAATGTTATTATTGATAGGTAGGGACTTACTCTTTCCATTTTGGTATTTGTTTTCTGGTTACTTTGTAGTCTCCTCTTCCTTCTTCCTTTCAGTCTTCATTTTAGTGAAGGTGATTTTCTCTGATGGTATGATTTAATTTCTTGCTTTTTATTTTTTTGTGTATCCATTGTGTGTTTTTTGATTTGAGGTTACAGTAAGGCTTGCAAATACTATCTTGTAACCTATTATTTTAAACTGATGACAACTTAATGCTGATTGCATAAGAAAACACACACACACAAACACACACATACACACACATACATACACATGAAAAGTAATAAAAACCCCACACTTTAACTTCGTACCCCTGCTTTTTAACTTATTGTTGTTTCTCTTTAGTTCTCATTATGGTCTATGTCTTGAAATGCAATTTTAGTTATTATTTTTTATTGGTTCATCATTTAGTCTTTGTACTTAAGAGTAGTTTACACACCACAATTACAGTGTTATAAAATTCTATGTTTTTCTGTGTACTTATAATTACCAGTGAGTTTTGTACCTTCAGATGATGTCTTCTTGCTCATTAACATCTTTTTCTTTCAGATTGAACAACTCCCTTTAGCATTTCTTATACGGCAGGTCTGGTGTTGATAAAATTCATCAGCCTTTGTTCCTCTGGAAAGGTTGTTATTTCTTCTTCATGCTTGAAAAATATCTTTGTCGCATATACTATTCAAAGGTAAAAGTTTTTTTTTTTCTTTCAGTACTTTAAATATGTCATGCCACTCTGTCCTGGCCTGTAAGGTTTCTACTTAAAAATCTGCTACCAGATGTATTAGAACTCTACTGTATGTTGTCTATTTTCCTCTTCCTACTTTTAGGATCTTTTATCCTTGACTTTTGGAGGTTTGATTATTAGATGCCTTAAGGTAGTCTTCTTTAGATTAAACCTGCTTGGTGTTCTATAACTTTCTTATGCTTGAATGTTGGTACCTTTCTCTAGGTTTGGAAAGTTCTCTGATATTACCCCTTTGCATAAACTCTACACATATCTCTTTCTCTACCTAATTTTTCAGGTAAATAAACTGCCCTTTTGATACTATACTCTAGATCTTGTCAGCTTGCTTCTTTGCTTTTTACTCTTTTTTGTCTCCTCTGATTGTGTTTTCAAATAGACTTTCTTCAAGTTCACTAATTGTTCCGCTTGATCAGTTTTACTATTAAGTGACTCTGATGCATTCTTCAGTATGTCATTTGCATTTTTAAACTCTAGAATTTCTACTTGATTATTTCAATTTGTTTGTTAAATTTTTCTGATAGAATTCTGAATTTTTTTCTCTGTATTATCTTTGATTTCTTTAAATTTCCTCAATGTAGCCATTTTGAATTCTCTGTCTGAAAGGTCACATGTCTCTGTTTCTCTAGGAGTAGTCCTTACTGTGTTATTTACTTCATTTGGTTAGGTCAAGTCTTCTTGGATGATCTCGGTACTTGTAGATGTTCCTAGGTATCGGACATTGAAGAGTTAGTTATTTTTGTTGTGTTCATGGTTGGGTTTGCTTTTGCCTATCCTTCTTGAGAAGGCTTTCCAGGTATTTGAAGGGACTTGAGCCCTCAGCCCAATATTTCTGTGGTTTTGGCAGACTTGTAGGGATACCACCTTGGTGGTCTTAGTTAAGATCTGGGAGAATTCTCTGGATAACCAGACAAAGACTCTTATCCTTTTCCTTTACTTTCTCCCAAACAAATGGAGACTCTATCTTTGTGTTGAGCCACCTAGAACTGTGGGTGTGGTGATGCACTGGGATTGACCCAGTGTGGTTCCTGTGGCCACCATCAATGTGACCACTGAGTCAGACCTGAAACCTGCATAGCACTGAGTCTTGGCCAAGGCCCACTCTACCTGGCTATCACCTATGTTTACTCGAGGCCCTAGTCCTCTATAATCAACAGGTGGCAAATCAAGCCAGGTTCGTGTCTTTCCCTTCAGGATGGAAAGTTTGTCCAGGCCCCAGGTGGGTCCAGAGATACTGTCTGGGAGACAGGGATTGTAGTCAAAAACGTTAAAAATTTGACTGATGCTCTGTTATACTGCAGCTAAGGTGGCACTCAATCCACAATATAAAGTTCCTTCCATTTTTCCCCTTTCCACAGGCAGAGGAGCCTCTCCCTGTGGGCACCACCACCACTGGCCCATCAGGCGGTTCTGTCAGGCCACTGCCCGTGTTCCCTTAAACCCCAATGGCTCTTCAGTCAGCTTGTGGTAAATGCTGCCAAGCCTGAGGCTCACCCTTCTGGGAAGCTGGCTCTCCTCTGGCTCAGGGCAGGTCCAGAAATGCTGTCTACTAGCTTAGGCCTAGACTTAGTGACCCCAAGAGCCTGCTTTTTGGTCTACCCCACAGTGGCTGAGCTGGCATCTAAGATGCAAGACAACAAAGTCTCCTTTACTTTTCCTTTCTCTACATCTCAGAGCCCAAGGCCCATAGCATACAACTTGGGTTTTACTGCTGGTTATTCAGGTCCCAGGGGCTCTTCAGTCAGCAGGTTATGAATCCTGCCAAGACTAGGTCCTCTCCTTCAATGCAGCAGGTTGCCTTTTGGCCCAGGGTGTGTCTATAAATGTCATCTGGAAATAGGGCCTGGAATGGGGGGCTCATTATTCTACTCATTGCCCTATTCTACTATGGCTGAGCTAGTATTCAAGGTGCAAGACTCCTCTTTACTCTTTGCTTTCTACCCCTTAAGCAGAAAGAAGGAGACATTTTCATTGCTGTGAGCTGTATTACCTCAGGATGGGGGAGGGATGGCACAAGTGTTCCTTTAGCTGCCCAGGCTGGTGTCTCCCTAGGTCTAATGCCATGCCACCTTAGTCCTCTGGCTCTGAGCCCAGCCCAGAACTAGGAGTTGCGCATGAATTGCAGTCCCTGTGCCCTTGACTAACTTTCAGAATTTACCTGGGTCCCCAGAGCACTTTGTGATAGCACTGTGATAGCAAGGCTTGCCAAGAGACTTAAGTATCAACCGGTGAGATGGATGATTCTCCTCTGGCTAGGTCTGGTCCACATGCTCCTTCTGTGTGTGGGCACAGGCTGAGCCCAGTACAGCTTTGCTCTTTACTGTGGCAAAGCAGCACTGAGTTTAATGTAAAGTCCCCCAGTTGGTGTACTCTCCCTCCCTCAAGCACATAGACTCTGTGCTGCACGGCTCGCTGCCTGGTGATAGAGGGGTGGTTTCAGTGCTTCAAGACTGTCTCTTCTGTTCTTCTCAACGTCTCTTTTAAGATATTAAGTTAAAATTAGGTACTGGGATTGCCCACTTGATTTTTGGTCCTTGCAAGATGCTTTTCTATGAGAAGCTGGTTGTTAAAATTTGGTGTTCCTGCTAGGGGTACAAACTATGTAGGTTTCTTTTCTGCCATCTTGCTCCATCCTTTATCAACTATTTATTTTTAGGAAAAGAAATCCTTTATCAACTGTTTATTTCTAGGAAAAGAAATGTGTGTATAATTGGGGAGCCATTTATAAAATCTTAACTACAAATATTTTTCATTTTATAATTTTTAATAACAGGAATTATATTTTTATAACTCTATAAACCTCTGGGTATCCCTAACACATAGATTAGTGAGATCTCAAGAATTAGTTTTAGTTCTCTTTCCATGTAGGACTATTATAAGGAATCACAGGGCAGTTTGTTTTGAAGATTAAAGCACCCAGGTCTAGGTGAAAGGGAAATTACATTTCACTGAATTCTGTATTGTTTGGCTTGTTTTGTCTTTGTTTTTGTTTTAAAATGTGCATTTGTTACTCTTCATTGTGCATATATACATGTAAGTGCTTTTTTATTTATTTTTAAAACTCTAAACTGAATTAAAATTGTATTTGATATGTCAAGTGGGATGGAGAAAAGAATTTGATATGTCAAGTGGGATGGAGAAAAGAAGATACTTTTCTCCATCCCACTTGACATATCAAATATAATTTTAAGTCTTGTATTTTGGAGTCTAAGAAGATGTAGGATCCATCATGTCTCATAATGATCAGGACAGTGTTTGAGGATATTTATTTAAAATATTTGAAATAAGGCCTATAAACACGTGACTAAGGAGCACATTAAATCAAATATGAGTATAAATTAGGAAATGTATAACTGTAGTTAAATAGAACCTTTTATCAAATGTTTTGAATGTGGAAATCATGGATGGAGCCTTATCCCAGGAAAATATTGGTGTTCATGAGAACACATGGCTGTATAAGGAAATTAGATGAAGTGACAAGTTGGTGGAGGGAATATCCAGAATGTAGAGTATAACAAAAACAAAGAATCATGGGTAATACCTGATTCTTAAAGGAGTTACCTTGTAGGTAGAATTCACTTTTCGTCCTTTCTGCTCTGAACTATTTAATGTATCTTTCTGGATGGTTGCCCAATTTTATTGCAATGGTCTATCCTCTAAAGATGAATGGGTGGTAAAAAGAGGGATGCTTCTGTTATAGGGAAGAGTAAGTAGGGATGAATATGAACATGCTTCCCAGGGCATTTGCTGAAACCATTAAGTGTGAATATGAATTAAAGTACCTGGGAAGAGGTTGGGGGCTTGTCCTCCAATTGATACACTGAGGTCCTACCTCTATTCCTTGCCTGGAGGAATAGTCTATTGTTCCTTCCATTTTCTTTCTTTTTTTTTTTTTTTTTTTTGAGAGAAAGAAAGAAGAAGAAAGAAAAAAGTGGAAGAGAGAACAGAATTCTTGCTCTGTTGCCCAGGCTTGAATACAATCTAGAAATAGGTATTAAAAACCTCTTTTATGCCGATAATTGTACTTAACAACAGAGACAGGAAGGAATAAGGGAAGAAAATAACAAACAGCCAACCAATATTTCATTTAAGTCTGTGAAATGCTATGCAAATACTGAAGAGTGATTTACTTCCAATTATATAGTCACTTTCAGAATAGGTGTAATATGATACTGAGAAAAATGTA
>CAUYLG010006014.1:0-50435 GCA_963573385.1 Cacajao melanocephalus | reverse complement strand
CTTGCTAGGTTGGGGAAGTTTTCCTGGATAATATCCTGAAGAGTATTTTCCAGCTTGGATTCATTCTCTTTGTCACATTCAGGTACACCTATCAAACGTAGATTAGGTCTTTTCACCTAGTCCCTTATTTCTTGGAGACTGTTCATTCCTTGTTACCCTTTTTCCTCTAATCTTGCCTTCTTGTTTTATTTAATTGAGTTGATCTTCGACCTCTGATATCCTTTCTTCTGCTTGGTCAATTCGGCTGTTGAAACTTGTGCATGCTTCGCAAAGTTCTCGTGTTGTGTTTTTCAGCTCCATCAGTTCATTTATATTCCTCTCTAAGTTATCCAATCTCGTTAGCATTTCGTTAAATCTTCTTTCAAGGTTCTTAGTTTCTGTGCATTGGGTTAATACATGTTCTTTTAGCTCACAGAAGTTTCTTATTATCCACCTTCTGAAGCCTGATTCTGTCAGTTCGTCACACTCATTCTCCATCAGGCCTTGTTCTCTTGCTGATGAGGAGCTGCGATCCCCTGTAGGAGGAGAGGCATTCTGATATCGGGTGTTCTCAGCCTTTTTGCACTGGTTTCTTCCCATTTTTGTGGATTTATCCACCTGTCGTCTTTGTAATTGCTGACCTTCAGATTGGGTCTGAGTGGACGTCTGGCTTGTTGGGGATGAAGTTTTTTCTGTTTCTTAGTTTTCCTTTGGTGGACGCCCCTTCCCCACAGAGCTAGGCCTTCCTGGGTTCAGCTGTGCTTACTGTGAAACTCTCCATCCTCAGCACTTCCAATTGCTGCTCTCCTTGTGGGGATGGGACCAGCCGAGCCCTACTCAAAGGGCATCCAGTCCTGTATACTCCGCACTGAGAAGCGCTGCACTGCGGTGGCCAAAAGAGTCGCGCTGGCGACCCGTGTGGCTCCTCCACTGCGTATCTCCCAGTTTTTGGGCAACAGAAATTCGTCTGAAATTGTGGTGTCCACTGGCTCTCTGCACTTTCACTGGAAGCTACAATCCTGAGCTGTTGCTAATCGGCCATCTTGGATCTCTCTCCATGTCTTCTTTTGTAAAGTGTCTGTTCCTATCCTTTGCCCATTTTTTAATGGGCTTGTTTGCTTTTTTCTTGTAAATCTGTTTTAGTTCTTTGTAAATTCTGAATATTAGCCCTTTGTCAGATGTGTAGATGGCAAAGATTTTTTCCCTTTCTGTTGGTTGTTGATTTGCTCGAATAATGGTTTCTTTTGCTGTACAGAAGCTCTGAACTTTAATTAGATCCCATTTGTCTATCTTGGCTTTTGTTGCCATTGCTTTTGGTGTTTTAGTCATGAATTCCTTGCCTATGCCTATGTCCTGGATGGTTTTGCCTATGTTTTCATGGTGTTAGGTTTTATGTTTAAATCTTTAACCCATCTGGAGTTAATTTTAGAGTAAGGTGACAGGAAAGGGTCCAGTTTCTGCTTTCTGCACATGGCTAGCCAGTTTTCCCAACACCATTTTTTTTTCTAAAAAACATAAAGGCTATATAGCTCCCATTTCTATGGGTATCAAATAAACTTTTCTGTTGAGCCTCGGTGACTGTGCCAGGTTTTTTTTTTTCCCCCACTTCCAGGATATGGGATGCTGGATTCAGAGTTTGAAAGGTCCACGAGGGAGAGTGTAAAAAAACATATTTGCAAGAAAAAGATCATGCTAGATCTGGAAGTGAAGAGAGGGGTGTCATAGAGCTCACCCCACCAGTGGCAGACTGGGGTCAGTGCAGTGGGAACAGCACACCCTGGATACAGGCAATAAGCAAGTACAGAGAAAATTTGAAAATATTATAAAACCAACTCAGAGGTACTTTGCTTTTTATTTTTACCAAACACTAGCATTTCCAAACAATGTTAGTGATAGAATACCCTTTCAAAATATTTTGTTGTAGGAGTTACTATTAAATTTTAATAATGTATGTAAGCTCCAAATCACTCATTATTATTATTGCTGTTATTAGTTATTAAACACTGTAGCCTATATGAAAATTAACTCAGAGAGGTCTCAGTTGTGCCCACTGACACAGGATCTCAGTTATCCACTCAACAGTAGGTGCATTACAGTTCCAGATTTTTGTCCTGCATCAGGCATAGTTCATGTCTCCAGCCCCTCTTGGTGCCACATATTCCAGTATCTAAACAGTAAATTGATGTGAAACATGGAGAGCACAGAGATTGTAAAGATGAAGAAATGCACCTTGAGTTGCAAATTCTGTCATTGTGCATGTCCACACTTGTGGCTTCTGTTGTGTTTAATATTTGCATACTGCAAAGTAGATCATTTTGTTTGGTGAGTGCACATGTTTGTGTATGCTTAAAATATGTTTATTCAATTTCATGATTATCATTGAAAATAATTTTGTCATATAGAGAATGGGTATAATTAAAAATGACTTACTCGGAGACTCATAAGTTCTAGGAATTCTTGTGTATCCAATGTGCATTTGTTTTACTGAAGAACAATTTTCTGGGAGGTCATCCAATCTGTTGGGATAACCATCAAAATGTGGTTATACACAAAAATCATCTCAGCAGAGAGGGTTTCTGTGACCAACTGTATGAAATATGTAATCACTCCTTTTTATTCTATGCCTTATTCTCTATCATTTTTATCGTAGTTTGTTTTTCCTCCCATGCTTATCACCACTTGAACTATTATAACTGAGCACGTGTGGTGTGTACGTGTGTGTATCTGTGTGTATATTTACTTGTTTAGTATTTGCCTCCTCTGTTACTCTCTAAGTTTCATGTGGTCAGAAAATTTACTTTATTAGTGCTATATTCTAGACAAAATGAGACAATCTGGCATAAAGTCAATGCTCAATAAAAATCCATTGAATGAATGAATGAGAGAAGTGTAGTAACATATCCTGAGGAGACATTTCATCTCTCTTCTCTGGAGCTCATTTGAAGTGGGGAAAAAGTAGTTGAACTTTCAGTGGGTTACAGAGGTACCTTCTGCCTTTTTCCTAGCCTTAAGAATATGATCCTCTTGAAGCAGATGGAAAATTGCCTCAACTTTCCTACCTCTCAGTTCAGCATGTAAGCCAATTCTGAAGGTTACTTTATAATGAAAATGGACATATATTGAGAATTTACTAGCGTTAGATCCTTAATACATATTATCTCAATGAATTCTCAAGAATAACCACCTTACAGATGATAAATAGCATAACATAAGAACTTGCCCAGGATCCCAGAGCTAGCAAACATCAAAGACTGGATTTCAACCCAGGTCTAACTGCAGAACTGGCTCTTAACTGTTACACACTCTTGATGCTTTGCTGCCGCTGCTGTAATTTTACTGGGCAATGGTGAGAGTGCAGGTACAAAATGAGTGAACCCACAGCACTTCCCATGAAATGGAAGAAAAGTCAGAGGGGTTTCAACCAGCTGAGGTAATGTTTGGCTTTCTGCAAACCCTACAGAATACTGTATATATGTGGAATAACACCTGCATGATTAGCTGGGGCTGCTCTGTCCCTGAGACTGGGAGGGAAGGACAGCTGGGCCCTGCGAGGCAAAGCCCAACCCTTTATGGGATCCTCTCCCATTCTCACAGTCTCTGCTGCCTTGGCACCTGTTCCTGCCAGCATATGCTGCTGGGAAGTGTTAGATGTCACCGCACAGCTGTGAAGTGGGGCGGAAGAAAGAAGCCAAAGGAATCTCACAGAAGAGCTGGGGAACTAAATGCAAGCCTGCAGAGGGGTAGTAGAACAGAGTGTCAGCTCAAATCCTGCAAGAATAAAGGAGACAGTCCGGTGGGGGAAGAATGTATAGGAAGCCTTTAGTGTGCA
This sequence comes from Cacajao melanocephalus, assembly GCA_963573385.1. Classification (NCBI taxonomy): domain Eukaryota; kingdom Metazoa; phylum Chordata; class Mammalia; order Primates; family Pitheciidae; genus Cacajao; species Cacajao melanocephalus. The sequence goes on along the minus strand of CAUYLG010006014.1, from coordinate 46,627 downwards.
GAGTTAACTGTGCATAAAGACAGTGAGACAGTTTCCTATGCCCATGTACTAAGTATGTCTCTGCAAAGGCTCATGCTATTTTCTCTCTCATTCCTTGGATTACTCACTTCCAAAACTCCTTTATTTTTATTTTTATTTTTTTTAAAAAAATAATCCACAGATGTTTTAGAGATTTCAATCAACTTTTTAAAAAGCACATAATTTTTTATTTAGAAGTGTAAAATTCTAACAGTTATAACCGCACTAAAGAAAGTAAACAAGCGTCTCACCAAATTTTGTCATGCTAAGAAATATTTTCATTTTATTCTGCATTCTTCCCTTTCTGGTTCTTGTCCATATCCATACATATTTTTATTATAGCATAATCCCCTATCTCTTATGTGCTGAAATCCATTTCTAGAGGAAATTATCGTTTCCAGTGCCATCAGTTCCAGGCATTGCCGGGTCAACAAGAAGGGCATGGGGATGACAGGACACCCTAGTAGATTCATACTTAAGGAGACATGGCCTCAAAACCTTAGGTCAAACTTGTGGGATTAAGAAAAACAAATGAGATATCAGGTAAGGTGCTAAAGATTAGGAAACAAAAATGACTAAAAGACTGGATGAAAAAATTCAATAGACATAAGTGGGGAAAGAAGAAAATGAGGGACAAAGATCCTGGTAGGAATTAATGAAAGGAAAATGACTCGCATCTTAGTCAGCGCCTGTACCTGAACAGTTCCTCCATGAAATCTAGAATGTCTGTCATTTTTTTACAGACAGGAACAAAGGCTTCAAAAGCTGCTTTGAAATATTCTCAAAGATGGGCTTGGATATACATGTGAGTTCAGATGTTGCAGAAATTGATCTGTCATTAATAATGGTTTAGGAGAAGCTGACATGTCATTTCTCACTGACTTAAGCCTCTGGGAGGCTGAGAGAGATGAAATATAAAACAAAACATGTAAACTGTCAAAAGGAAGAATTCACAGAAAAAAATAAGCTGACAGTGTCCTTTAAACAGCAGTAAGATAACCTGAAGTCTAGCTGAGATTTTTGAGAACTCCTGATCTTGCTGGATGTAGTAGGCCTAAGTCATTTCTCTGATTACAGTTCAGGACTAGGTGTCAGATTTTCACAATGAATTAGAATGTCACCCATGTAAACTCACTGTTAACTGTTTGTTTTTGAGAGCAGGCTGTACCCATATGTGTGTCCTGAAGTAGTTAGCATGACCACATAGAAAGATACTGTATTGAAACCAATAGTTCATCTAATAAGTGACATTTAGTTTTTAAAGAACTGAATTAGACTATATGGATATTAGAGAAAAAGTTTATAATGCCCATACCTGGTGGCACCAGATGGCTATTTTTTTCCATGTCCAATTAACAGCCTAAAATAGGCTGTGTGATACATTTCCTAGATGGGGAAGCAGTCCAAAGCCTGGCTGAATTGCTGTGATGCTTTCCTGTTCCTGGTGATCTGTTTCTAATAACCTGCAAAATAATGGAATAGAATCATGATTTAAAATCTGTTAGAGAGTTGGGTGTCCTGGAACAATACCAAGATGGACTTAGAAAAATGCTGAAGTGGCTGTTCAAGTATTTCTTCACTGCCATTCCATCTATGCTAATACAAGCAAACACAAAAAGCTGGCTGTCCAATAGTGGGGCTTAGAGAAGATCGTGAGTGTGTGTAGCAATGCTTCTCAAGTTTTGCTGCATGCTAGAATTTCTTAGCACTGGAAAACATCCTTGGTCCAGATTTTTGCACTATATATAAATTAAACCAGAATTTCTTTTTCTTTTTCTTTTTTTTTTTTGAGACAGAGTCTCACTCTGTTGCCAGGCGCCAGGCTGGAATGCAGTGGTGTGATCTCGGCTCACTGCAACCTCCACTTCCTGGGTTCAAGCAATTCTGCCTCAGCCTCCCGAGTAGCTGGGACCACAGGTGCGCACCACTACGCCCAGCTCATTTTTGTATTTTTTAGTAGAGATGGGGTTCCACCGTGGTCTCCATCTCTTGACCTTGTGATCTGCCCGCCTCAGCCTCCCAGAGTGCTGGGATTACAGGCTTGAGTCACCACGCCCGGCCTAAACCAGAATTTCTATAGCTGGAACTAAGGCCCCAGTAGCTTTAAAAATTTCCCAGGTGGTTCTGATATACAGCCGTAAAACAAGGAATGATATAATAAATGCAAATGAGGATTACCTGTACGTTCTAGGAGTACTTCAGAGAAAAGAGAAATGAGAAAGACTTCTTTTTCGGGGAATAAGGAGGATATTCTAGGCAGAGAGAACAACATAAGCAAAGACAGAGACAAGAAAGCATGTAATGGGACAGTGCAAAGTTCTTTTGGCTATAGCCTGGAGGCACGGGAGAATAGCAGAACGTCAGAATATTCTGTAGAAATGCTTGGATACCAGGCTGATGTAATCTTACATGCCATTTCACAGGCAAAAATAATCATTGGAGAAAGAAGGTTTTGTTTGTTTGTTTGTTAATCAACATAGTGCCAGCGAGTAAAAAGTGCCTGGAAAAAAGCAGAAATCATAAACCTGTGTCGTATTAGTGGGCTGTCGTTGCTTTAAATGGCATTTCCTAACATGAGTTGTTGCCTTGTCGTCTTCATAATTTTTGAATATCATTGTCTAGTATATTTTTTAAGTTACTTAGTTTTACTTAAATATATTTAGAAAGGATATCTCCTTATCTATCTATTTAGCTGTCATCTCTCTATCCACCTATCAACATTTATATTACTCCCTCAATGGAAAACTGGTATCACTTTTCATAAGCTGAAGAAAAATTAAAATTGTTTCTTCTTAGATACTCTCGCTGCAGTGAATTAAACAGTGAAGAATTTCTGTATCTAATAAAGAAGTTAGTAGGTATTACAAGAAAGAAAGAAAGCCTGTAGTCATAGAGCAAATGTTATCACCCTATCTTTAAAGCCATTGACCAGCTGAGAAGAAAATACATTTCTCTCTTACCCTCTGAAGTTCTGTTAAAGCCTGTAAGAGGCATCTTAATGTCTGTATCTTGAGTTACCTCCTGTTTATGTAGGCTATTAGTGAAAGCCTTCTTACAATGGACATGACTCAGGCATTTTACTGCTAAGTAGATCTGACTTGTTAGGTTGGCCTAGTAAAATCTGGTAGTGCTGGAGACAAATATTCTTCTTTTCCTTTTCACTAACTGACCTGTTCTGTTTGCATTAACAATACTTTTATCTTTTTAGTCATCTTTCATTGATGTGCCCTTTTTATAATACCAAGTGAAGAAAAGCTCACATCTCCAATTCTTTATGATTAACCACCCTATTGCCTTCAGCTGGAATTCTAGCTGTGTCATAGTGATAGAAATGCTCAGTAGTGAATTATATGAATAATGTCTTCTGGTTACCAAGTTTCTGTCATATGCCAGGGACTTCGCCAATGTCTGTGCCAAGCATATCACACACATTGTGATATGGTTTAAAATTCTCCACGACCTTGTTGCTATTTATTATCACCTTTTTACAGACAAGAAAACCTAGACTCAGAGGCTAAAGGAGTAGCCAAAGTGTGCATATGAATATATGATAGTGCTGAACTTCAGACTAAGGTTCGTTTGACTGCAAAGCCTGACCTCGTCTACTCTATTCTGCCTCCAACTCACAATGCCTGGTTTTTCCGCTATTTTAGCTCAGTGATTTATGAAAGCCCTGAAGAATCACTGCAAGGATGGATTTGATAGTCTCTGTAAAGCAGAGCAAGAGGTATATCACTGCTACTGCTGCTGCCACTGCTGCTGTCCCAAGTGAGCTGACATGCAGGATGGTTGTATATTGTAGCTAAGATCGTCTAATTACTATCACAAATTGATCCCAATACATAACGACTCATCACAACAGAAGTTTGTTTCTTGATCACATGATTGTCCAGGGCAGTTTGAGGTTGGTGGTAAAGTGAGAGGGGAAGGTAAGCTTGCTCCATGTAGTCACTCAGGGTCGTAGGCTGACTCTGACTGTATTACTGTGTGTACATGGCTTCCAGGTTTGCCATTCTCATCTCTGTTACTGTCAGCCAGAAGGCAAAAAGGCTAAGGAGAGCATGCATAGGAGATTTTATGGACCAAGCTTCAGAAAAGACATGCATTTCTTGGACTTCCATTCCACTGGCCAGAATTCTGTTACATGGTTATACCTAATTGCAAGAGAGGCCGTGAAATATTGTCAAGCCAGGTATCCAACAAGAAGAAATGAATTTTAGAGAGCGCCCATATTAGGGAAGCAGAGGAAAGCACTTCAGACTAGAAATCCACAGATTGGAATTTGAATCCTGACAGCCATTCTAGAGCCACTTGACTAGTTGCTCACTTGAAGCTTGGAATCAATGGCTCCTGTTGCTTTCTACTCCGCAGGGTAATCTAAAATCGAAGAGTGAAATAAGATGTGTGGGTATGCTTTGTAAAGCAAGTTAACACTTAGCATGGGACAAAAACCTAGATTGGGAAATAGAATCTAAGTTCAGATTCTTTCTTCTGCCACTTTATAGCTGTGCAAGTACAACTCAGCTCTCTCAGATGCAAAAAAATGTTTTCTGTTATTTAGGAATAAAAACCCTTGCCTTCCCATTTTTATAGGCTCCACAGTATACAACTCAGTAGCATATGGTACAATATTCAAAAATCATTAAATATTAGAGGGATATAAAATGTTTGCTTTTAATATCATCAAGGCCTTCTGCTTAAGACCCTATTGCTTAGAGAATGCTTTCCAAACCACAAATTCTCAGCTTTGCTGTCCCATCCTGAATGAAAAAAAAAATAGTACATTTTATCAAAGAACTGAAATAGATGCTTACTCTCAACATGCGCCTTTAATGCCTATAAACTCTTTGAGAGAACAACTTGAATCACCTCCATGTTTGAAATTCTTAGCATTCCAGGTATATAGTGCATACCTGATTAATTGAATTATTGAATTATATTCAATTTCAAAATTTAATTTGGATCAATGGCAAAAGTGGACAAAAATGTCTAGTAGGCTGACACAACAGTAGTGACCAAGTCCCCTAGGACAGAACATGGAACTCTTAAAACTCCCAAGTCTTTCTTTGAGGGTAATGTTTATCCTGAGTGATCACATTCTTTCTTACTTGCTAAGTCACTTCTTTGAGTTGATAGTATTAGTCATTTAAAAAGACTCATCCCTGCTTTCATGCTTTGAGTCGTTCCAGAATTAGAGTGGTCCATTAAGTTATTTTCCTTTTCCTCCTTTTTTTTTTCTTGTTGATGTCCCTTGAAACATCCTAATACCAGCCGAGGCGCTCATTACCTTCGAGGTTGCCCTCTGAGCTGCATTTGACAGCGGGATGATTTGCCTGGCTTGGCTTTTCATTCATTTCTGGGGCTCACCCAGCTAAGAATCGACAGGCATAGCCTGTTCTTCTAATTGCAAATTGAGATGACTCACTCTTATTTTTCCAGGTTGTTGCAGGTGAGGCCGCATCCGCCTTTTTAAACTTTGATAAGTAAATACCAAGAGATAGGAGAGAAAATCAGTGAGAGACTGGATGCCTTTAGTGACAGAATAATTGCTGTATTGTATCATAGTACTGACTATCAAATTCAGATAATCTTGACTTTACTGAAGCCACTAAACACCTAGCAGAGTGTCATTCTTTAAGTCAGCTTTTCAATGAAAGATAATTTGCAAATAAAGTATCTGCAGAGAGACAGCCCAAGGCTTCTCACATTTTCATGTGCACAGGAATTACCTGGGAACTTCTTAAAATGTATTTTGATGCAGTAGATCTAGGATGGGGCCAGGGATTTGGCATTTCTAACAAGCTCTCCAGGGATGCTACTTGGTATCACACATTGAAGAGGAGGGAGAGTTGAGGACACAGGTCCTGTCCTTATCAAAGCCTCCTGCTTTATACAAAACAGTTTCAGATGACATGCTCTCTTTGACAAAGAGTAATAACCAGGCTGCACCTATAGAAATAGATGAAGAAAATTGCAATCGGGGAAAGTGTGATCTGTTGTGTTTTTTCAATCTGCAGTACTTTTACAGAGTGCCACCTCTAGGTCATTGTGAGTTTGCATAATTTAGGCAGCTTCAAGTCTAAGATTGCATCTACACTGGCAATGAACAGGAAAATAATAGGTCCTATTGCATTTGAATGGTGGCATGGACATGACTGCAACAAATTACCTGACAGAAGGGATGTTTAACTGTGACAGGATGTCTGTATGGGGATCTGGGCTGGGATCAGGTGCTAACTTCCTAATGATTTTACACAATGCATTGGGAGTTTTAGGATATGCAGATGTAGATATTAGGAACTTAACTTTACAAATATATTCTTATGTTAAAAATGAGAGGTGGAAGTAAATATGTATGTGTATATCAATTAATAATAGCCATATGTATGCTGCCAAACACTTGGCAAATATTAACTTGTTTTATCCTCACAACAACGCTGTAAAGTAGGTACTATTATTGTCTTCACTGAATAAAGAAACTGAATCGCAAAAAGGTTAAGTATGGTCCCTAAATCAGCAGAGCTCAAATTTTGAATCGGGGCAGGCTGGCTGCCCAGCCCATTCTTACCATGCTCACATATGGAGCTCACACACTCAAATATTTATGTGATTTAACTTCAGATTCTTCCATTTGCGTTTGTCCTTGAATAAGTCCTTTTATCTCTCTATCCCAGTTCCACCATCTGCAAGGTGGGCCTAAGATGCCCTGGCAACCTCTCAGGATTTTTGGAAAGTTAAAATAAGATAATACATATTAAATTTTTAAATGAGATACAGATATTAAAACAGATTTAAGAATTCAGTGGAAACGCATAAATAGTGCATGCGATTACCATGGAGACAATTTGAATATTATTGTGTAAATATTCACTTTATGTTTCTTTGGTCTCTATTTCTATTTTTGCTACTTCTTTAGGAAGAACTAGTTTTGCCTGGACATACACATGAAAACAAAACAAATAAACAAACAAAAACCCCTCTCTTCTTGGATTTGCTTTGTTTAGGTTTTCTGAAAATAGAATGTTCTACAGAGGCTAAAATCCAATGGAAGATCCATCAGCTGATTTCATTCATTACTACGCTGTGAAAGATATCCCCTGAAGAATATTCTCTGAAGTATTAGCCCATCTGGGTTGAAATGATTCTCTAACGCCTCCTGTATTTAACTCTTTCTTTGGGAAAGGTGTTTCATGATGGAAACAATTTCACCACAGAATTGTGCTCTCAGATGTGGCCCATAATTTTTCTTGTTGCCTTGCCTTATCCCAGCAAATTTCTCATTCTGCAAAAACCCTCACTTTGTTTAGAGTTTTAATCTTCCAGCTGCACACATTTTTCTCCCTCCAAGTTTTAGCAGGAGAAAATACAGGGCTCACTTCATAATTACATTACTCCATCCCTACTCAGTCTAAGATTTCGGAGGACTTGATAACACAGAATTGTGATTAGAAAGGATTGTGGGGATTTGCTTGTGTTGCCATGTGTGGTTCCTGGATGCAGGTAGCAGAGGTGCCCTTCGATTACAGATTAATTCTCTTTTCTCTTTGTCAGAAAGGCATGGTAGAAAGGCAAGTAAATTTTAAGTCAGAACTTTATTCTATTTCATTTCATTTAGCCAGACCAGAATTTGTTTCCTTTTGGTCTACACTCAATGATAAGTCTTTCAGAGTAAATGTTAGAATCAGATATCATTAGGTATCTTAAATAAATTATCAGATTCAAAATCAAACAAAGATTAAGTGATTTTTTTTTCCCTGTGTAAACAGGTAACATTTTAAAGCTGATTTAATAAAAGGAGAACCATCAAACGTCATCATTTTCCTTCAACTAATGGCTTCTAAGATAGGGTTCATTTAGGTTTTTGAAGTGGCCAGTATAAGATACTTGAGTAGTCAGTGCATGCCTGTGTCTTCCAGAGCATTGCTTGCTTTGCGTGGTACTGTTCTAGAGCAAATGTTGACAATGGAAGATGGCCTTCTGACATATCTAGATGTATATTGCTGATATAAAAAAAAATCCAGGCACAGTAGAATAATGGTCAAAGATGTAGACCTTGAGGTCAGAGAGCACTCAGTCCAAATTCTGCTTTTTTTTTTTTTTCATTTCTGAGCTGGATGACTGAGTTACCTATTTTGCCCAAGCCTATTTCCTTATTCTTACAATGGAGATAATAAGAATACATACCATGGGATTGTGGTAGAAATTATACAGTCGTAGTCTGTGGCATTTGATAAATATATTTTAAAATAATAAAAATCATCCATGTAAGAGTTACTTTTTCGATAATTTTATTCTCAGCCATTATTAATCCATGTAGGATCATAATAGCTTCAAAAATTTTTCTTAGATATTTGAGCAATTTGAAAGATATCCTGAATAGATTGTGTTAAATCAGTCAATAGAAGTGCTGACCCCAGGGGTATGTACATCAATGACTGAAATCTCCCCTAACCCCTGCATTCACAGATACTAGCTTCTGTTTAGGGGAAGGTCTAGTTCAAAGGGAATGTAAAGCGTTATGGCTCCCAATGTGGAGTCAAAAGGCTGATTCCTCTCTTAAGACTTGCACTGCATACAGAAATGAAGTCTGTAGGTAGTGCAAGTGCCCGTACTTTATCCAAAGTTCACTATTGTTTTCAATTCATCTTGTTCCTTCATGCTTAAATTTGGAGAATGCTAACAAATCAGAAGATGACCAAAGCCACTCAAAATCTTCTTCCTCACATGCAAACGTTGTTAATATTTTTATGTCTTTAGGTATTTAGTTGTTGTTAATTGTGATCATACTATATGGGTAATTGTATATCTTCCCTTTTTACCCGATTTAAAAAACATTTCCAAGCATTATTACCAAGTCTTTATAAACATCATTTTAATGGCTGCATAACATCACATCAAATGGATATATTATAGTTACTCTAGCCAAGCTTATAGAGTAAAACATTTATGTCTTCCCAGTTCTTTCCTGTTATAAACACTGCTGCCATGAACATCTTTGTGCATGCTAATGCTGCAGTGTTTATGGCAGTGGCCACACTGTCCTGAATACGACAAATTTATAAAAGTCATTACAGTTAGAACTTGGTTGATGCAGCTTCCATCAATTTCCTAAACTACTTTTCCTGATTTCCTTAGATTCTTCCAGCTCAGGATCAACACCGAAAGTTGGTCTCTGACATTTCCATGCCTTTTAAAGAGTGGGGGGTCAGGAATTGCAGAAAGGCCCAGAATAAAGAGATGTTTTCTTGGATTTGTAGGTTCTGACCTCTGTGACTTCTCAAAAACTAGTAATCCCCTGAGAATTCTGTGGCTCCTCTGAGAAATGTTGTCCCTAACATTTCTCTGTTCCAAAAAACCAGTCATACCATTAAAGAAATATGCATTTCCTACCTTTTAATGAAAGTCCTCCTTTACTCCTCTTGAGTTTGATAATTGAGTCATTTTTCCTGGCTATTAATGCTAGCTTGTCCTGTCTTTTTTTTTTCCCAGACCATTATAGTCAATTAAATTTATTTACTGTTCTTAAACTCTGCCATGCCCCACTTGTGCTCCACATTCTGGGATTTGGACAGTTGAATGCAAGAAAAATATTCTTGTTTGCTAGGACTGATATTCATCTGATATGCATGAATATGAACATACAGTTGTTGAAATATTGAAATGCATTACCACTGATTAAAGTTTCTGCCACTCTGTTCCCTTAAAGTTTCCCCATTCACCCTTTAACTTCCTCCTACTCCTACTATACCCTGGCAGCCCCAACTCCTCCTTTGAAATCTCTCTATCGCTGAAGCTACAATATTGTCCATTCTGATTGGTTGCTGTCCAAGTCATTAGATAGACTAGATAGACAGACAGACAGACAAGCAGGCACTTATGTGGGATGTGTGTATGAGTGAGTTTTAACATTACCCTTGCCTTATTCAAACTGGGATTTGAATATGTAACTAATTTCTTGGAGAGAGTGTGGCTACTTTGATGGTGGGAATATCTCTTGATTCCTACCACTGCCTCTTCCTGTCACCATCTCAGCCCACTTCTTTAGTGAACAGTTTTTCTCAGGTTGGTGGTGGATGATAAGGCCAATAGACATTATCATTAATTTTAGGAAAGCCTGAAACTGGTTGTTCCTTTTCTTGTTGCTAATTCTTTTATTTTGTGTCATGAGAATCTGAAGTCCAATGGAACATGAGGGTTTGCAGCTGTGTTACTCAGGAGGTACCTTTCTGGGAATCAAGAGACCAAACCTTTGGGCAGAAGGGGAACCAAGTGCTTGTGCTGGCTCTACCACTCTTATTCCCGGTGCATCAGTTTCCAGAGGCTAGGTCTAGATTGAGTTGTGCTTTAGGCCTTCTCAGACACAACTATTCCAGTAAAAACTTCTTCCAAGTCATTTCCATAGTGTTCTCCTTTTTTGTAGCTAGCTTTTAGCTTGACTGAGTTATGTCTCTGGCAATATTTTTGTGCCAGAGTTAGGTATTATGTTTGCTTTTGTTCATATAGTGATTTGGGGAATTCGTTTTGCAGCTTGCTCTGTTGAAAGATCACATTAATCATGTTTTTATTCCTCCCAATGCAATACACATACATCTTCATTTTACTGTTTGCTCTTCCATTAAGCTTTTGCATATCTCTACATCTAATTTTCTTAAGAGTTAGAATTTTGTTAATTACTAAAGAAATACTGAAAAATTCTGTAAACTCTCCCTTTAAAGTAATCATGCCTAAATTGTATTTAACTGAAAGGGCATGTTTATTAATCGTACCTGGTGTTTTTGTTGATTAGGCAATTCTATATCAGTACTAATCAGAGGTGCCTTGCATTTTTCAGCACTGAGAAAGGTTCCATTGACTGTGTTGATTTGGATATTAATTGTATGTAGCTTTCCCAAGGTAAGGGGGTGATTCTCCGTGTCGCTGTTTTAGTCCTCCAAACTGGCAAGATGGAAATGGTTACTACTAAGTTAATTGCATCATTCAAGCCAGAAACCTGGATTCGTTCTTGCCTTATTCCTCCCTGTCAATCAGTACTACAATTATTAAGTTAACATCTTGCCAATTTTGGCTCCTATGTGTTTCTTGGGTTCCATATTCTCCTCCAGTTCAGAACCTTGCTATGTGTTGCTTAGATTATCGCTATAGCCTTTGAGTTAGTTTCCCTGCTGATAAAATTGCCCCCTTTTTATATTCAACCAGAGGATTTTTCTCTGAATACATTTGAGCATGTACTTTCGTGCTTAAAACCTACCAGCACATACCCATCACCCATCAAATAAAGCCCACACTACTTAGAAGAACATAGAAGTCTTTCTGTGGTTTGGAACTTCCCAATTTTTTCAACTTTATTATCTGCCCCTCTCTAATTTGAACTGGACACCACATGAACACCCAATTATGCATGGTTCTTCTCTGTCTCTTACTCCCATGTTTTGGTCCATGAGTTTTGCAGGAATACTTCATTCACTTTTCATACCCTGGCAAGTTTTCTTCCACTTTCAGGAGTGAGCTTGGCCTATTGCTTCTTCCAAAAATTTTGGGTAAAATGTTTTCCTAGCACTGTTGATAATGTGAGTATTGTTATGTATATAATATCCTTTCCTGTGTCTGTTCCCCACCACTGCTACTGTTACTACCCCTAGTTTTCTAGGGCAGAGAAAGTCCTATTTATCTTATTATCCCCAGCTTCTACTGTCATGCCTAGAGTCTAGGAGTTATTGCTAATGTGATGCCAGATCACCAGACTGTAAACAATAAAACTGAGGTTTTCATGAAAGAAGGCATTTTTGGTTTAGTTCCCTAGAAGCAGATCCTGTGCTGAAGATTCATGTGAAGCTGATTTATTAGGACGTGATACTGTGAAACACTGTTTGGGTGGTAAGGAAGTGAAGAGAAAGTTAAGAAAGGCTATGGTATCAAGCGAGACCCACAGAGAATAATTTTGGCTCAGTTCTGTAGTGGAGTTCTAGGAGACAGATTAGGTCTCACCTCTGATTTGTTCTTACAAGGGGCGAGGCAGCTGGGGCATTGATAACTCTCACATCTATCAGCATTGGTTATAGGATGCTTCCCCTCAAAATGTAAATTCCCAGTCACTTGACTCTCCATGTGTCAGTGGGTCTGAAAATTAAGCACGTATCAGAATTATCTGGAGGGCTTAATAAAATGCAGATTGATGAGTCCCTCTCCTACAGTTTCTGATCTAGTAGCTCTAAAATGGGATACAAGAATTTACATTTTTCAGCACATTCCCAGGTGATATGGATGTTTCTGGTCTGTAGATTATACATTGAGAAGTGCCAGTTCAAGCAAAATAGGCTACAGCAGCCCAAAGGCCATCCTACTGCAAAGATACGGTCCGGCTTTCGGGAGTGAAAGCAGCGCTATAGAATCTGGTGTATTTGGAAATCATTAAGAAATCTAAGGGAATGAGAACAGAGCATCCAGAACATCCCCTTCTGAAGACTGGGCCCTGACTAATGCCCAGGAGGATCTGAGCTACCCAGAGCAGAGTTCTGTGGCCTCGTTTCTAATCCAAGGCCATATCCCAACTTGAAGGACTGGCTTATCTCAGGATTTAACGTCTAAATCAAACTTCACTTTGCTTGACTGAAAATCACATTTGTTAAAAGATTTCTTCCTATTGTCTTCGTTCTCTTCTTGTCCTTTTTATTGTGTTCTGCTAAAAATACTTTGTGGAGGCACCATTGCTTAGTCTTGTTGATATATTTTTCTTCCTGACTTACTTCCTTTTGTGTTCTCTTTTATTGTAATTACCAAAACAACTTCAAAATATTGCCATCTAATCAGAAAGGCATGGAGTTCGGTATTGACTAGTATAGAAAAGAGTTGAGGCAACAAACTATAAAAATAGAGTGTGAGAAATAAATAAACAGATACTAAGATTGGCTAAATGACCAAGAATATACCTGGAAAAATAAATTATTTTCTTGATTTGCCAGGCACTGTTTGAAGGCAAGTGAGAAACATTTTGGTAATTATTGAAATTCTAGTCAAACCTTAGGTTTGCTTTTTAAGCTAAAAGAAAGTTTTCTTCACTGTATTCATCTCGGTTCTTTCTAAGAGTTCATGGAACTCCCAAAGGCATGTGATGTTCACCAGAGTAGCTCATGTCCTGGAAAATCTGTCTAACTGGGTGCTTTGAAATAAATATGAGAGAGCTAAAAGTTTAATGTTGTAATTACATCTGACATCATGCTCAAATGTTTGCAAAGGTAATAAATCATTCAAGGAATATGAAATAGTCCTTTGACTATATCCCACCTTCATTAATTCAAATCAATTTAACAGAAACATGCTGAAAACCTATTCTGTGTAAAACCAAGGGAAGGAGTGAAGGAGAGAGAACCATGGAGAAAGGAGGATTTATATCCATAAGTTTACCGTGGGATGCCTTTGCAAGAGTACTGAGTATGATCTGGATCCTAAATTTAGTCAAATGAATTTAGAAAGACTACAGAGAAAAAAGACATCAAGGAAGAAAGCTGAGTAACCACAAGGAAAAAGTGAAGACAGATTATTAATGGTAGAGAAGGAAAGAAAAGGAAAATATACAACTGCCTTCAAATGTATGAAAGTTTATTATGAGAGAATGTTTTCTTCAGTAGTGCCAAGACAGAAGAAGTACATATCAAAGAATTTATCTGATAATAGAAAATGTTAAAGATTGGTGGTATTTTTAAGGCTGTTCATGGAAGGGAGGGTATTGATATTTATTAGATCTCTACTACAAGCTCAGGGCTTTGTACCTATCATCTCAACCAATCCTCCGAACTACTTAGCAATAGATACTACTATTTTTAAATCAAATTAAACATTTAGAATGGTTTCAGGTGTACAGAAAAGTTGTAAATATAGAACATGGAGTTCCTGTATACCCCACCAAGTTTCCCCTGTTGTTCACATCTTATGTTACTCTGGTACATTTGTCACAATTAAGACTCCAATATGGGTTACATCACTGTCCATCAAACTCCAAACAATATTTGGATGTCACCAGTTTTCCCACTAACGTGCTTTTCTTTTCCAGGATTCACATTACATTTGGTTGTCATGCTGTCCTTTGTTCCTCTGGTCTATGACAGTTACTCAGTATTTTCTTGCTTTTCATGACCTTGACAGTTTTGAAGAAGACCTCAGGCATTTTTGTAGAATAGAAATTGTTGTTTTTAATAGAAATGAATCAACTACAACATTTTCATCAAATGTAGGGATTTTGACTAAAAAGAGAGGTATTACTAACAACTTTTGCCAGCAACAATGGTTATAACTAATAACTAAGAATTAACTATTTTTTTACTGATGCCCAGACCAGTATACCCAATCCCATGGCCTTTCAGCCCCTGGGAGATTTGATGAGAATGCTAGCCTTTTAAGTGAATTTTGAGAATCACTAACACTTGATATCCACTAACTGTAATTAGTGTATTATTAAGTTTATTAAGGGTTCTCATTCACATTCTGTTAAAATGCCTGGGTTGTCATGTGAGGTTCCATACCTCCTTTAAGACTAGGTTGGCTGCAAATACAGAGACCTGAAAAAAAAATGGCCTGCATGTACAGAGACTTAAAGTAACAGTTTATTTTTTTTTCTCACCTAGCAACAATTTAGAGTAGGCAGTCCAGAGCCAGAAAGGGAGCTACTGAAACTATTCAGGGACCTAGGCTCCTTCCAGCCCACTGTTCTACCATCCCTGAAGTATGGCCCCCACCCAGTCTTCTGATCTGGAATGGCTGGTAAAGCTCCTGTCATCACATCCACATTCCATGCAATTGGATGGAGAAAAGAAGGGTGTGACTTATCTCTTTAAAAAAGATTTTCCAGAAATATCACATAATATTTTCTCTTTATATCTCATTGGCCAAAACATGGTTACATGGGAACTCCTAACTAAAAAAAAAAAAAAAAAAAAAAAAAATCCAGACTGAGAAATATAATCTTCATTGTAGGCAGTGATGTGCCTGGCAAAAACAGGGTGTCTCTTGCCAATGAATAGGATGAGCCTGGGCAATGGGAGACAAATAGCAGTCACTACCACATTTGGCAATGTTGTCAACCCTGAACATCAACACAGATCATTGGATTACCAACAATTTTCAGTGGACCATCAATATTGAATATTTGGACTCAACATTGTTTTGAACCTACCATTAATTTTGCATAGTGTTTTGGACATATAAGTTTCAGAGTACATGATAGGGCATTTCTGGGTCACAGTTAGATACTATTTTAAAAAAATGTGAGTTTGCTCTCTTTGTAATCTACATGGGAATACATACAGTAGGTTAGTTTTCTTTTTTCCCTGCATTAATGAGCCCTGTTGAAAGAATCAGAGATCTTTGTTTCATGGCATGTGCTCTGAGAAATGACTAGACTTTTCCAAGAAGTAGCAAGCAAGAACGCTATGAGGGTCTGGCCATAACAGAGCCAGAGCTGGTTATTTAAGGAAATGTTTGAGCATGACATTAGAGAGCTTAGTGGTACAGGATCAGAAAGATTTGGGGGCCATGAAATTGCCTAATAGGACAATGGGGGATCCATTGAAGGTCTTCAAGAAATGTGATAGGATAAATTTTGCAATGCAAATAGACTCGTTCTGGCCAGAAATTTTGTTTTTATGGAATGTACTTTTAGGTTTAGAATCCACATTTAGGTTTCCATAGTTTTCTACATCACTGTGCAGGAATAGGTCCCCCAGGAACAAGTACAATCAACCATTGGGGGCATTTTCCAAGAATCTAGGTTTTTAAGTTTACAGAGGACTGCTAAAGCCTTTTTTTTATGTGGCATCATTGAGACCTTTTTAAAGATTTTTGTTTTGCTTTTTTGTTTATTTTTATTGCAAAAGGAATAAATAATTATTGTTGAAATTTTGGAACATATAGAAAAGCAAATAAAACTCCCTATACCACTATAGTCAGCAATGAACAGTTACCATTCCAGTGCATGATCTTCTGGCTCATTTTCAATGCATATAGACTGTGAAGTTTTCTGAACAGCATGCTGGAATGCCTTCTATAAGTCTATTTTTACATTATGAGTCTTTAGTAGAAGAGAAAGAGTTCAGAAGTTCCTATTTGGCAGCTGAAGAACTCTGGGGATCAATGGATTACTTACAAGGGTCCTCAAATTCACATACTTATCAAGCATTGTCTATAGACTGAACAAATTAATATGTCGTGTACACTTGTTCAACCACTAGGTAAACATGCAAAGACGCTATTCATTGAGATTCATAAATGCAAATTCATCCAAAAGTCCTACCGCATTTAAAATAGCTGGCTGTTATTATTTTTTTCAGTCAATGAACATGAAGGAGATCAACTATTTTACGGTATGTCCATGGATGTACTGAGGTTCCAGTGTATTCTTGTGTTTGTGAAGATGAAAGCAAAAATTCAATGGGAAAATAAGTACCTTGCAAAGTTACTGCTGTTTCCATTGTGCCATTTGTGAGCTCATGCCGGTTGTGTGCTTCTAGTCCAATTTCTTCTTCAGTTTTCCCTTTTCATTCCTTTCATTAAGATGGAGTGAATTGAGTGCATTATTGGGTGGGCCTTCTTCCATGATTAGATTAACAAAACTCAGCTGGCTTTGCTAGATCCAGTAAATCAAAGATTTAATTCTTCAAACAAAAATATTGTCTAAATTTACAAGTAGTTGTAAAATAAGGAGATGGTATTACCTTTTTAACCCCATGATTACCCCAGAAATCATATAACTGAACACCAATTTTCACTAATTGCTTGATTTTTATTCTTTAAGATTTACTCTGTTAGTAAAGTCTGTCTTATTTGAAGACAGCAAAGCAATAACTTGGAAAATAAGTTTCCTATTTGCCATTTAGAGGAAAAGCTATTTTATACTTCATTTATTTTCTTTCCCCAAAGTTGAATCTTACTTAATGTCCTATGGTTGGTGCTGAAAGATGGTTTTTTAGATTTCCATAAGTGGCATGTGCTAACAGATACCCCTCACATGCTGATTATTTTGTTTTAGTTTATATTGGTTTGGTTTGGTTCAGTTCAATTAGGTTCATTTGCTTCCTTGAGGATGGGGACTGGGTCCCAGATGAGAGTCCTCCTCATCCACACCATTACATTCCAACGTTTATCACATTTTCTTGAGCTTAAGAAAATGCTCCTTCCCCTGTCTTCACCCTGCTCTGCTTTATCAAGTTATTGGAATTAATGTTGCTGATACTTTCTGTGCCTAACTGGGTCTACTCTCAGTTTAGAGCTTCATGCTAATCATTTTTTTCCTTTTGTCTCACTCATTTTTATCCTGCGTGTGCTGTTAATTAATCTAGTTCTTTCAACACGAGAGAACAAGTGAGGGTGATTTCGGAAAGGACGTGCATTTCCTGGTAGATGCTCCGTTTCAAAAAGAAGTCATTTCCTCTCTTTGCCTTGCAGAAATGAGAGAGATGAAGCAGTCTCCTAAAATACAGACAGACACATTAGTAGTATGTTTCCAAAAATAACTGAAGGGATTTGGTTTTGTGTCCTGTCCCCTTCTTCTTACCCCATTGCATGCTAGAAGATCATAATAGATTATACAATGGAATGTTCATTGTGTTATGATTCCGAAGACTTGATTTTTTGTTCATTCTACCACTTATATATTTGGGCAACTAACTTCTTCTTCCTGAGCACTGGGTTTTTTAATCTATAAAATGGAGCTAAGGATATTACCAGGTTGTTTGGGAATCCCATGAAATACCACATGTTCTATAAAAGTGTCAGGAATTATTACTACATCAACTATTAACAAGCTAGAGGCAAAAATCATTTGTTTCATTATTGTGGAGAGAGGCAGTGAGTCCACAGATGAATCCCATTTTATTAGTTAACTGTGTGACCTTGAGCAAGTTCCTTAACCTCTGTGTGTCTCAATTTCCCCCAGTATAATATAGAAATAATCATAGTTACTACTTTAGTATGTTAGGAAAATGGAAAGCAGTAATCTACATGAAAAGTTCAATCTGGTATTGGGGACATAATAAAAGCTCAGTAACAATTAACAGTTTTATTATCACCTACAAAGAACTATCAAGGAGAATTCTGGTGCCTTAGTTATTTTATTTAATGTGTGTTCGTAGCATGCTATGGCAGTTGCATAATACTGTACTCATTATTGGGAGAGGCGGGCACACTCTACCTTCTCATATATCTTATAAAAATAATTTTTATACATGGAGTGATCAAGACTAGCTCCTTTCTGCAAATGAAGAAAATGAGTGCTTAGTATGTGAAGCATACTCAAGATTTGAAGCAAATTAATTTAATTAGAGTCACACCTGGGGCCTTTAGATATCTGTCCTAGAGTTCCTTCTGTTACATTTGCAAACTTGAGGTTGCTATCCTTTCTTGACAAAAAACTCCCAGAAAGGCCAAGAGTTAAAATGTTGTAGCTTTTGAACACAAGATCTATTTAGGCCGTTGAAAATGGAAACTCTTGTAAAGTACCAATGACTCATTGTCAAACTCATTTTAAACACATTTTAAAGTCCTTTCGATAACATGTGCCCCTCAACACCTTCAGCTCCAGGCTTTAACCAGTTAAAATAAGTTGTTTTCCAGTAACTGAGGTGTTCATTTATCATCTTGTTTTATGTTTTGATTAACAGAGTGCATTTTGAAGAAAATAGTTTTGATTTTTTCAAAAGGCGAAGCAGAAGATATTAAGGGAAAAGAGTGCCACAGCCCTTAGTTAATATAATACCCTAGAAATCACAGTCAGTACTTTGTTTTTTTCACAAGAGGAGGGTAGTGACAATATGTTACAATAGGCCATGCACTGCTGCCAGCCTGATTTCTTATTTTTATTCCTCACTTGATAGCTCAGTTCTTAAGTGTTTAGCAAGACTTGGCTATGATGTAGAGATATGAAAATATCTCCCTATAATTTCAAGTTAATTGTAAACAATCCAAAACAAGTGGCCCTTCACGTGAGGGCCTGAGAAGACACAGGGAAAACCACTTTCCTTTTGAAAAGGAGGATGAATTCTGTCGTCCTGTTCCTGAACTGGCAGTTTATACTGTCTCTGCTCTCAGCTCCAACCTAGTCAGCCTAATGGTAATAACCACTTTTATTGTTAAATGTAAAATCTCAAATATATTGTCCAGTTTCTATCAGCAAATGTAATCTCAGCCCCAAATCGATTGCTCCAATTAGAGTAGCTATGCTAAGTAGCTGCTTAAGATTTTTTGATTCAGTATATTTCATCTTTCCCTTTTTCCCCCCTTTTCGTGTCTTTGAAATACATTTCTAATAGAGGGCATCCAAGTCTTTCTGAAACATCTTAATTCAGAAACAACTCCCAGTATGCTTTGTTTAGGGGCCACTGTTTGGAGTAACAATATTTTTAATATTCCACCAGATCAGCTGTACAGGATGGCTTTGAGAGAACAGCATTTCTCCTTCAAAATGTGAAATGAGGGTTCTGGGTGGTGAGGTAGGTTTATTTACTCTCCAAAAATTTTACTCCATCAGTCCAGTCTCATAGCACCTGAGAATCAAGTTCTAGCCTCAGCACATGTCAGTGCTGCCACGTGAAATGAATCTTACAGATTACTCCTAAATAGTGCAAACAAAGGTCTGCTGCAGTGGCAAGCAATTCTCTTTTGCATAAATATAAAATCAGGAAAAATCAAAGTAGTCATAGATTGCCTTTATTTTTTTCTAAAAGTCATTCTTTAAGAAAAAAAAATCACAACACGCAGTATCGAAAACTGAGTTTATATGGTCTTTTATTTCTCTTAAGGTTTTCATTTCAAACCATACTAATTATGGCGCTGTGCCTTTACATACACTTTGTGTGAGATGAAAACCCAACAATGCTGAAAAGCATATTGGGAGATATGTAGATAGGGAGAAAAAAATAGCACCAAGGTTGAGCCACAGAACAATGAAAATATACTTCAGCTCATGTTAAGGTTTTCTCAACTGCTTGGGGAGGTTTTGAGAAGCAGTCTTAGAAATGAAGCAGTGCAGTAAGGTAGGGTGGACACAAATACTTTCTAGTGCCTGCCTGTTTCATATGTCTTCTTTGCCTATAAAAGAGAAGAGAATATTCCAGTGGTTCCAGTAGACTGGCATAGCATGGAGTAGAAGCAGTGCCCTCAATCTTGCTTCCTGGCTCGGGTCTCCAAGCTGATCTGCCTTCTGTGTCAAATGCCCTGTGAGATCCCCCCATATTGTCTCCATCCTTATCTCCACCCACTGAAGAACAGCCTCCTCCACTCCAACAGGAAGTTTGCACACAATCAGTCAGCTCTAGGAGAGTTTTCTTAATGTAGTACATTAAGACACTCACCCTGTCCACTCTTTTGAGTTTCTTGTTCCTGAAATTGGTCCCTGGGCTGTGGACCACATTGGAAAGCCAGCCAGGCTTCAGGAGGCTCAGTTTCATCTCCTGACCTAGCGTAGATTGTAAACAACAAATAATAAATATATAACAAAGAAACACATACGCTTGTCAATGATGAGCTTTTGAACTAAGTCAACTTTATGATTTAATAGAAATTATTTAAATCACTTGAATTTTTGGTACAAGCATACTCTGAATTTTACAGGAGAGGAGAGGTTTATGTTGAGTTTGTTTTGGATTACTGATGCTGTTCTATCAGAAATGTGATTACTTTCATCACCTCCAAAAGTTAATTAGTGGAGAAGAGCCTTCTGAAGTCTGTGGGAGGTTGCACTATCTCCAATTCAACAGGTTAATTATGAATATTTGGTAAATGTTTTTGTCATGCTCTTATAGGACAGAAGCAAAACATTTACTTATGAATGTAAAAACATTAACATAAAACTAAATGGCCTAAAATAAAGTTTAAGCTTTTGACTAATTTAGCCAGATCAAAATAAAATATTGGTATTATGCAAATGACTTAGTACTTGGCTTCTATTCTTGTTTTCTTATAAAAAGGAATAAAGGATGCTTTTTTAAAATTTCTAAGTGAATTATATATTTCAAAACAAGTTTTCTCAAAGAATAAAAACATTATTCTATTGCTGATGTTAAAATCTAGGTTATTCATGGAGCCAGGGCCTATATTCTCTCTTATGCCTAGCACTAAACACAAGGTTTGGTAGTAAATATATACAATAAATATTTTAGATGACTAAATGAACTTATAAATACCCACAAGATATCACAACCGGGAAGCCCCACAAACATCTCAGGTTGAGTTCATTTTAAAAATAAACTCATCCTTGCTCCTTCCTTATTTGCTCCAACCTACAACCTTCTCCCTCCTTCTTCCATGTTTTCCTTCTCAGTAAAGAGTCACTAGGGCTGATAGCTGGGTGTCAGTGTAGAGCGGGGCCTGTCTATTGTTTTTCCTGAAGATTTTCCAAATAGCATGGGCTTAAATGTAATTTAAAAAGGATTCCAAGTAGTTTTATGTTGGGTTATTTTGTTGATACTTTATGACATGACTTGAAACAATTGGAAACACCCTGGGATATCACAAGCAAGGACAAGAAATCCTCCTCTCAACATGTTCTCATCTTTGATCTTTGTTTTCTGTGTACTCTAGTAGTATGCTTTCCTGATGGGGTTCTGCCCACCTGATTCTATTGCATATAAGTAGATACCTATATACATAGGTAGACACAGGTAGGAACTTTTGTCATTTTCTTAAAGTAAAATAGATATATTCAGATCTAGCATATAAACAAAGCCAGTGATTCTTAAAATCAAGTCTGGATGTGGCTGTGATACCCCAGTCAGATGAATTCCCGACCGACAAGGTTGAGATTGTGAGTCAGGCCTATGCCATGAGCTCTAGGTGCCACATGCCCCTTCCTGGAGTACTTGCTACCTTCAGCCAGAAAAACACTGTGCCAACTACCCACTGTCTTCCTGGCACTCCAGAGAGTGAGAATGTAGGAAAAGCGATTGGTGGCATGGAAACAATTAATTCTCAACTTTTTTCAGTTTGCCCAGAATATTCCAAGCTGTGTGAAGAAGCCCCAGTGAGTGTTTTTTCCATTTTTGCCAAACAGCATATGAAACTGGAAGTTTGACAAAGGTATTGATAAAAAATAATTAGAATAACTATGTTTTTCTTGCATTGTTCAATGTATATACATATATGGGAATATATACGCAGGTTGGCAAACAGGTATTAATTAAATAATTACAGTATAGTTAAAGGAAATGTGTTCCAATTTTACATTTGAAAATACATAGTGTTTTTAAAAATAGGGTGATATGAAATGCCTTAATTGTTTTTTCTTGGGGGAAAACTAGCCTTTATTTTAGAATGTTTATCTTCTTATTCCTTATGATGAAAGATATCATTTCTTTTATGAAATAATGGTGGTAGTTGGTAAAATAAAATGTGGCAATCTGACATCATCTGTCGTTCATTTCATTTTAAAATTTACACATCCATGAACACTGATCTGGCAGCATGATTTATAAGGAGGAGATCCAGGCTTCAATGTGGACATGCTCTGGGTGGAAGTGTAGAATGAAGGTGTTAGTGCTTCCAAATCACAATATAAAGCAGGAGCTGGGCAAGGTGTCGTGCTGGAATAGAAATGACACTAGTCTAGGGGTCAAGAGCACACATTCTTATTCTAGTTCCATCACTGATAAGTCAGGAAGGTGAGTCATCAATCTCATTTGCAAAATGGATACAAAAACCATCCCTTCCTTCTTCACAGGGATGTTGACTGATCAGAGAAAATCTCTTCATGAAGTACTTTGATAACTATGCAGGGCTATGCAAAAATAAGGTATTCATCATACAAGGAAGCCATGTTTTCTTCTGGAAAATGAGAATGTGAGGGGAGGGTTGATACGGAAAATAAACACCAGTATTCTGGTGTACTTCCCATAATCTTTCATACCAGGGTGAATCCAAGGGATGTTCAGCCAGTGACTGGCAGTGGTCACAACCCTGGGCAGGAGGCACTGTGTGAGGTGTTCATTTGCCTGTGATGGACTTGCACTGCTGCCAGGGGCAGGCTGCTTATCGGCATCCTAGCCCACTTTGGAGGGGCTGGTGGGCTTGTATGTGAGGAAGGGATGGCTTGTGTGAGTCAAAGCAGATTGGACAGTGGGTCAGTTTGTTGGGGGAGACTGGGAGCATCCCTGCGCCAATGGTATAGACCTTTGAAGAATATTTAGAACATGTAAGGATAATAATGCCACAATTCCAAAGAAACACATGTATACATATAACACATTCTTATTGTCAGCCAAACTTGAACACCAAAATGATAAATAAACCGTTTTGTTGTTGTTGATTTGCTTTGTTTTGTTTTTGTTTTTGTGAGACAGGGTCTCCCTCTGTCATCCAGGCTGGAGTGCTGTGGTACAATCACGGCTCAATGCAGCCTTGACATGCTGGGCTCAAGTGATCCTCCCAGCTCAGTCCCCAGGTAGGTGGGACTACAGGCATGTGCCACCATGCCTGGCTAATTTTAGTATTTTTCTTTTTTATTTTTTTGTAGAGACAGGATCTTGCCATGTTGCCCAGGCTGGTCTCAGACTCCTGGGCTCAAGTGATCAACCTGCCTTGGCCTCCTAAAGTGCTTGTTTTACTGCTGTGAGTCACCACACACAGCCAGGATTGGTATTTTTATTAATTTATTTTTCTACATATTAGAATGAATTTATTATTTTATTATACTTTAAGTTCTGGGGTACATGTGCAGATCGTGCAGGATTGTTACATAGGTATATACATGCCATGGTGGTTTGCTGCTTCTGTTCCCCCCATCATCTACATTAGGTATTTCTCCTAATGTTATATTTTTAACAGTAGTTTTAGATACATATAAAAGTCCGAGAGGCTTTCTTGTGAAATTTATGAATATATGGGAGTAGTGGGATTCACTGGATGCAGTGGCTCACATCTGTAATTCCAGCACTTTTGAAAACTGAGGCAGGTGGATCACATGAGGCCAGGAGTTCAAGACAAGCCTGGTCAACATGACAAAACCCTGTCTCTACTAAAAATACAAAAATGATCTGGGTGTGGTGGCACACACCTGTAATCCCAGCTACTCGGGAGGCTGAGGCAGGAGAGTAGATTGAGCTTGGGAAGTGAAGGCTGCAGTGAGCTGAGATCATGCCACTGCATTTCAGCCTGGGTGACATAATGAGACTCTGCTGATAAATAAATAGAAATAGTGGGATTCCTGATCAGTGCTGATGCCTAAAGAATCAGATTTTGTATCCTGGGTAGCATCTATATACAAGGTTTGTACCTAAGAGCCAGGAGACTCTCAAAACCACGTGAGAAGCATAATGCTGGTTCTTAAAGCTTACTCTGAAAGAAAGACTGGAAAAGCACCACAATAGGAGGATATTAAATCATAGATTCATAGAACCAGATATAAAAGTTACTTTGGGGCTTGTCCAATACCCAATTGATATTCTGTTGAAGGTTAGCACAAAAGCCTTTGAGAGTAAAGAAAGAATAAAGACTTTCTGGGAAGAAGAATTATGAGTTGTTTCATAAGTTCTTTCCATGAGAAAGATGTGTACCTTTTCTCTTTCTCATTAGAAAAAAAGTAAAAATTGGAATTCATCTAAGGTCGGATTTTCCAGGAATATTTGGGTGGGCTCCATTGACAACAGGTCTGCTATCATACAACAAATATAAACATATTTGATGAGAAAAGATCTTACCAAATCCTATGTTCATGAATAAGACAGCGTGGGCTTATTATGCATAGCCATAACCTGGGCAACCAGAACCATTCACTCATGCATTCATCAGTTATTCATTCAGTTATTCAAATATTTAAACAGTTGTACAAGATCCTCTAGGTTAGACAGTCTGTCATGTGAGTGCTTCCACAAGAAAGATGATAGCAGGTAGTCTTGCTGTGATCACAACAGCCAGAGCAGTCTTTTCAGTATGTAAATCAGTTCATCTCACTTCTCTGATCAAATTCCAGTAGCTTCTCATCATGCTTAGAATAAAATCCAAACCCTCTGTCATAGTCTTTGAGGTCTCCTACTGGCCTCTCCAAGCCTGTCTCTACCATTGTGCCTCTGCCTGCTTAGCTGAGCTAACACTCAATTTTTCACTTTTCCTCAAAGAAGCTGAGGATAGCTCAGGGTCTTGGTACATGGTGTTCCTTCTTCTGGAGCTCTGTACATTTCACTGTCATCACAGATTATTTCCTCCCTTCAGTCAGTTCTCTGTTGAAGTGTTTCTTCCATGGGGAGGCTTCTACTAACCTTCCTATTTAAAATAGCACCATCCACTGCAATATGTTCCATGCTTTTATTCTGCTTTGTTGTTATTCTACTTGGTAGTTATTACTTCTCCTGACATTATATCATTTATCTGTGTGTCACCTGTCCTCCCTACCCTCCTCCGCCAGAACGTGGGCAGAGAACTTTATGAGGGCAGAGACCTGGTCTGTTGTGTTCTCTGCTGTCAGCTCAACATCAAGAATAGTCTCTGGCATGTAGGAGATGCATAAGAAAATATCTGTTAAACAAGCAAATGAATGAATGAGAGGGGAGTGATGAAAGGATTTGGGTGAGAACAAAAGTTTGTCACATAACAGAGAACATGGAATTCCTGAGCTTCATTTTCTCCATCGGCCACTACCCCATCCTCTACAG
The DNA here is from genome assembly GCA_963573385.1 of Cacajao melanocephalus. Taxonomy (NCBI): domain Eukaryota; kingdom Metazoa; phylum Chordata; class Mammalia; order Primates; family Pitheciidae; genus Cacajao; species Cacajao melanocephalus. The sequence goes on along the minus strand of CAUYLG010006014.1, from coordinate 20,984 downwards.
AGCTCACTTGCTTTTCTTCTTCAGCCTACAATGGAGGCCTAAGCAGAGTGAATCAAATTTTCATGTGCAACAAATTTCCTGTGAAAATGCAGATTCTGATATAGTATGTCTGAGGCAGGGCTTTACATCCTGTATATTTCGGAATCTCCCAGGTGATGCAGATGTTGCTGGTCCACAGTCCGGGGAATGGCAAGTATTACAAAGACCGCCCGATGGGCACAGCTGCTTCCCAGCCTTCCCAATACCATCTCCCCGTCCCCACTTCCCAGTAAAATCACCCATTGAGGGAGGGACAAATTACTTGTATAAATTCTCTTCTTGAAGTTTCTATGTTTAGGAATCCTGTTAATTTGTGCTTTTTGAATATCTGTCTCATTAATCTATTTAGTAAATTGCTTATATCTCTGTTTAGAAATAAAGTAAAAGAATATTCTTACAGGATTTCTCCTATTTGAGGTCTAATGTCACGAGCAAAGATTGTAAATTTCCTCAAGGGATCTGAGAAATAGAATTTTATATTGCATCCATTTGTGGGTATGGTAGCCAAGAAAGGTCACACATATCACACCTCAGTAGTTCCCCAAAGCCTCTCCATCATTTCATGTCACAGCAGTGCCTATTGTACATCCCAGTATTGTCTACACAATTGCTCTCCAGTATCTTCACACAGAATGTCATAAGCCTGTGCATAAAATATGCCAAGATTATTTGACATTGCATTTGGTAAAGGAAATTCTATAGCTGATTTTTCCCTCCTTGTCTCCAATAACTTTTGTTTCATTGTGATCAAAAGATACAAAGTATAGTCTAGCCCAGACAGGAAATTTATTTGGGCATATCCTAAAACACAAATTTCTAAATATTTCAGAAAAGCATCCTAATCTAGAAAGAAGGTGTTATTTTTCCTATTTCATTACTGATCGTAAAATTTAGTTTTGGAAGCCAAAGACCAAAGGTAATGTTGGACAGAGAAGAGAAAACTTATTTTGTTCTCTCAAATATTTATTTTTATCACTTGCATACTACAAAAGACAACTGAATTATTATAGTCTGGAATAGGCTTTTTAAAAAACAGCTTTTAACAGATGAAGAAGAAAGGAAGGATAGTTTGGAAGATAATATATAGTTCTCACTGACATTTGCTTGTACTTTTTGTTGTTCTTTTGATGTTTATGGAAATGCTTTTAGACATAATTAACATAATATGAATCCTTTGGGATCACACTGAATTGTATTAATGAACATAATTATAAGTGTAGATTTTGTAGGGAGAAAAATGTGTCCTATTTAATATGTAGTTTTAACAGGGATGTTGATTTGAAAACTAAGGCTAAATTAAATATATTTATGAGAACATATTAGTAGCACATGAAACCTCTTTTTCACCGTCTACTAGGGAGGAACAGACATAAACCTCATCATCTCTGCTCTGCAAGAGACAATATTCCATAATGTCTGTGAGCTCAGGTTCTAGAATTGGCAGATATGGATTGAAATCAGGCTTTGCAATTATTAGTAATTCAAGGAAGTTTCTGTGAGCCTTGAGTTTTCTTATCTGTAAAAGGGGTTTATGGTGATTCATATCTTTCAGGGTAGCTTAAGAGGTGAAATAGGATAACATGAAGTGTACAAAGCCTGTAGTCCCAAGTAAGGGCCAAATAGATGTCAGCCACTGCAATTAAAATAATTATTCTTATCACTATATTATCATTAACGTCAGTCACTGTCAGGCATTAGAGTAGCAACCAGATGGTTGGTAGATCTGGTAAAAACAAAAGTATTTCTAAAATAAGCCAAAGCCTCTTGAATTGAATACAGTAGTCATCACTTATCCACAGGGGATACATTCTGAAACCCCCAGCAGATGCCTGAAGCCATGAATCGTACTGGACCCTAAATATACTATGTTTTTTCCTACCCATACAAGTTTTTGTATATACATTTCTTGTCATATTATATCCTATGCTAAAGTTTAATTTATAAATTAGACACAGTAAGATATTAGCAACAATAATAATAAAATGGAACAATGATAAAAATACTCTTAATAAAATTTATATGAATGTGGTCTCTCCCTCCCGCTCTCTCAGAATAACTGAATTCACCTATTTTTGGACTATGGTTGACCAGGAGTAACTGAAACCACAGAGAGCAAAACCATGAATAAGAGGGTGCTGTGGTCAACTCCCAATCTCTTTTCACACAAGACTTACCGATAGCTTTGTGACTGCCCTTTCCTCTTGTCCCACTGTTTTTCATGCTCCTTTTGTTTTTCTTACATGCTACCTAGGCTTGAGAACCCCATACACATAGCTTGCCTCTCATTATTGCCACCTTTTTTTCTGGCAAACTCTCAAGTTCACTCCCTCCTTCTCCTTTGCTTCTCCTGCCGCCTCTCCAACCCCAAACTTTGATGCGTATATACATTGTCGCTTGCAGAAAGAACTGCTTTGGTTGCTTTCTCAGGTCACCTTATTTACTGAAAAACTGTAGTTATTCATAACTACATTTCCTTTTGCTTTTGTTCCTGATGGGCAGATCTATTTATTTTCCCCCAGGAAGTCCTGTCATTGAGATGGGAAAGTATGTTTCCTGGCCAAGTGCCACCAGAAAGACAGTCCCTAGCCTGGAGAAAAACTACTCCTTTTGGTGGGGCTGTTGTTCATTTTTAAGTACTACCGGGCCTCTGCCCAGCTCCCCTTTCAGGGTTCTCACATGAAAGTGGCATTGCCTCAGTGGATAGCTTTCCCCTCCCCATTGTATATTGCATGCGGCATTCAGTTGCTGCACATTAAAAGTGTCAAAACATTGCTGTGTTTTCCTCTTCTGCATCAATTACCTCCCTATTTCCTGTTTCACTTTTCCATTTTGTTTACCCCAAACAATGTAAAATCTGAGATTTTCTAATTTATACCCTGTGTTTCTCTCACGGGCATTCTGTGGCATGTACAAATGACACACAAAAACAATCCTATCTTTCGTTTTTATGCCAATTTTTAAACCTGTCAGCTCAGTTCTGAGATCTTTTTGATTCCAGTCATGCTTACGTCATTGCAAGATGTGTTGGGACTTCTATGGGAGGAGTTTAGGAAAGGTCAGGACCAAGGAAAGAGAAACGAAGAGGCTATAGGGCATTCTTCGTCCCATCAAGGAAGAAGACAGCAGTTTAAACTACATTATAGGACCGGCTTCCTACAGGATGGCATTTCAATACCACAACCATCTGATCTGTTGGGTAGATTGTGGCAGCAGCAGCTGAAATATCCAAATATTAGCAAAGCCAGATTTTAGCATCATAGTTCTTTGGGGCCCATCAGTTTAGGCCAAACAAAAGCTCCAGCAATTTCTAGAGAAATAAGGAGGTTGGCAAAGATATGCTATGAGTTGGATCCCCAGGAGACAGAGGTTTATGGCAGGTCCTCACCAGGGGATGCCGAAGGCAAGTGAGAAATAAAAGCACAGCCATTTTCAAAGTCTTTGTTCATGAGGTTAGGAAGGCTGTGGCTGGGTGGACCCATATGTGCATAAGGTTGTACTCTATTGAAACAGTGAAACTAGAAATACTACCTACTCAAAGCAAACCATTCCATCACTCTGAGCAGCCCATTAGTTATTACTTCTTCTGGCCTGAGACAGCAGCCTTGCCAGCTTTCCATTTTCTGTCTACCTCCCCTAACCTCACTTATTTGTGTAGAGCTAGAATGCACACTTTTCCTAAGATAGCTGCAGCACAATTTCTCAGGAATAAAGCTCTGTTTTTACTTTATAGCATGTTGTCAGACAAATCTCGGCGCCAGCTCTCTAGGTTCCTTTTTGAGCATAAGTCATACTGATGTCTGACAAAGCCTGATCCTTGGTCCACAGGGCTTGTTTCTCTCGATATTTCCTCAGGATCCTTCTGGCTGAATTGTCTGCTGTGGACTTGTCCTACTTCTGCTGGTGAATCAGCCAATTTAGATGATTTGCTCAAGTTATTCAGTTAAATTCCTGGTTGCATGAACAGTTCCTTGGATCCTTTTTCCCCCATTTTTTGAAAACAAAGTTGGGGAAGTTCCAGCCTTCTCTGTGCTTTCACAAAGCTTTGTGCTTTCTGATAGTATCCAAGGAACCAAGGGTGTAAGAGATTGTATGTAACTATCAGTGCCACTGGTTTTCACTGAAATTCAGTCTCAATCTACATGGCATTTAAAGGACTATGCATTATTCAGAAATAAGCAGGTTGGTTGGAAAATTATGATGGTATCCTGGCCTTGATCATGATATGTGCTGCATCTGTGTTTACTCTCTTCTATCTCCTTTCTGTCAATTTCTGGTTTTCTACTTCAGCTCTCTTACTGACTGCCTTAGTCCATTTTGTGCTGCTATGACAGAACACCTGAGACTGGGTAACTTAAAATAAACAGCAGCTTATTTTCTCACAGTTCTGGATACTGAGAAGTCCAAGATCTAGGTGCTGGCATTTGGCAAGGGCCCTCTTGCTGCATCACCACATGGCAGAAGTCCAAAGGGCAAAGAGACAAAAAGGGGGCCAAACTTGTCCTCTTATAATGGCATTAATCCACTCAGGAGGACAAAGCCCTCATAGCCTTATCATCTGTCAAAGGTCCCACCTCTTAATACTGTGATGACAGCAGTTAAATTTTAACATGAGTTTTGGAGAAGACAGACATTCAAACCATAGCCCTGACTTTCTATAAACATATGTAATATGTTCAGAGTGGAACTCATTATTCATTTAGATCCCTGAGCTCACCAGTAGCCGATCTCTGTTACTCCGTTCCCACATACACTAGAGTCCTTGCAGTCACTCAAACACATGGGTTTTTTTGTTGTTTTTTGGGGGGGAGCGGTTTTCATGTTTTTGTTGTTATTGTTTTGCCTACTTGATTTTACTTGACTTTCTTGTTCTCTAAAATGATCACCTCCCTTCAGTCTCTGCTTGTCAAAATGCTGCCTCTCTTACTAGTATGTGACCAAGGACCAGTCATTACATTTCTCTGAACCTTGGTTTGTGGAAGGAAGATACCCAATTGTAACAGTGAAGATAGGCTCAATAATGGTGTAGTAATAAACAAACCTCAAATCTCAAGGTTTAAAAGGACAAAAGTTTATTTTCTCAGTTATGTTATGTGCCCAGCATGGGTCAATGAGGAATCTGCTCTTCCTATTTACTCATGGACCAAGGAAGACTGGAGTTAGGGGTGGGGGTTTAGGGAAGGCTTAAAACTCACGCAAGTTCTTCTCAGACTCATCAGCCAAAGTGATGACATGGCCACACATAACTTCAAAGAGATTGGAAGCTGGGCTTGGTGGCACAGGCCTGTGAACCCCACTACTCGAGGAGCTAAGTCGGTAGGATATCTTGAGGCCAGGAATTCTGGGCTGTAGTACAGTGGGATCACACCACTGTACTCCAACCTGGGTGACAGAGTGAGACCTCATCTCTAATTAATAAATAGAGTAGAGAGGGCAATTCTACCACCTCCCAGAGGAAGGAAAACTGAAAATTTAGGAAGGAAAACTGAAAATTTTTTAAAGCACAGTAATGATGACCTCACTTCTGTAAAGGTACATTATAAACCCTAAGACACCATTCAGATATAAGATGATGTCAGGATACTTCCTCTTTGCAAGAGCCAGCCTCAGTGTGGTGAGAGAGAGGGCAAGACAGAGAATTTCAATTGACTTGATGTGCTCTTTGTTTGCACAGACATGATAATAGTGAGAGAAAGTCCAATGTAGTGGTTAGCATGGATTCAAATTCTGGCTTAGTGACCTACCAGCTCTGTGACCTTGTAGAAACTAATTTTAGTGTGTCTTGGTATTTTTTTTAATCTGGAAAATGGGGATAATGATTGTAAATACCTCAAAAGCTGGTTATGAGTATTAAATAAGTTAGTAATTGTGACATTATCAGAGTGGTAGCTGATGCCATACATATATTTGCTTATTAAAATTATGTTGCCACACACACTGTTTTACAACTGGCATTTTTACTTTTAACATTAAGATACAGTAAACTCTCTCTCCCTCTCTCTATATGTATGTATAAGGATATAAACATATATTCACATATATACTTCAAATATATACACACTTCATATATACATGTGTATATATCTATATAGCTATAGCTATATTAGATATCATTTTAAAAAACGATTTCTATTTTATGACTGTACGTTAATTAGGCAGTACAGTTGATGGAAATTTCATATACAATAATTCAGAAAAATCTTAGTTTCATGAATCTCTATTCACTGAACAAGTTGCCTGTTTTCCTCCTCTCAGACCTGGGGTTTAAATACTGTGTCTAATGCCATTTAGTGGCTCAGTGGGGGGATATGCCCAGATATGCTCCATTGATAACTTAGTTCAGTCTCTCAGTTATGATAACTTTTTCTGGTGGCAAACATTCTCTAAGATTCTCTATTGCCAGTTACTCCCTCAGAGAGAGAATACCACGTTCTTAGGCTTAGCTAAAAAAGTCACTTGTTCATTAATAGACTCAGTTGTGGCATAGGATTCACACAGACTATGTCCCTTGCTTTGCCTAGGTAAATTGTTATTTCTTAAGTATCCATGTTTCTTACGGTAACTTCAACACTGCTTCTTTACTTAATTTGAAGCCCAATCTTTTTATTCAATTTCCATTTGGATCATTCATAGCCTTTTCCTCTCCTGCATTCCCCACCTGCCAACCTGCATTTCTTTTTTGGTGTGTTACATTAACTTATCCTCTTGGGGTATATACCAACCTTGTTCACAAAAGTAAATATTCAGCTCAGAAAAAATAATGTGATATGACAAAAAGGCAGGCTGGGCAAAGATTAATGACTATTAACGGTTGCATGTTGAGATTCTAGGGGAGAAGACCCTGAGATGGGATTTGGCATGCAAGAGGTTTATTTAAGGAGTATCCTTGGGATTATTTGTGAATGGGGTGGGAAGGAATGGCGAGAAGGTGAAGACAAGCTGTGATGCAGGACCAACCACAGCCTCAGCCAACCTCACCGGGAGCTCTGGATCTAGACTGGCCCATCAGAGCTGTGCCATATTAGGCTCAGAGAGCCTGACCTTATCCTCCCCAGCTGATTGGTCATTGTATGTAGGCTGTTTCTGGAAGGCAAAGTGTGTCTTTGAAACAGAAACAATCCCTGAAGGGGTCAATAATTGAAAGTTCTGTGCCATCAACACTCCAAGTAGCAGAGGCAAGCCCTTTATTGCAGGGTCATCAAGGTGGTGCCTTGCAGTGTCCACCATTGAGAGCAGGACAGGGCATTGGTGACTGTAGTCCAACCCTTTCTTATAAGTGCAGGGAGAAAAAGATGCTTCCATTTGCTCCAGGGTTCTATTTTCTCTCTGCCATTCTACCTGTGTTGGTAACTGTGGTTTTGAATGTCTTAATGTGTTATTCTTCCTTTTCATTATCCTTAGGATTTTAATACAGCCTTTGTTTGCTTCTGCTTTTGCTGTCCTTGGCATAATCTTTTAAGGAGATGTCCTCTTTATTTAAAATGTTTGCTGCTATGACAATCAGTGTATCCTCTGCATTATAATTGCTCTAAATATGTTCTCAGCATTCCTTTCCCTCTAGTTCTGAGAGGATAGTATGCTTCCAAACATGAGTTTGTTTAATAAAATTTGGGCTTCTCTGTGTGGCATGCTGCCGCTGAGCATTTAATTCCTTTTTCTTTTCTTTGAAGAAGCTACTGTTCAAGGGAGCTACCCCCACTTCTTTTTTCATCCCAGAGATCGTTTCCATACAGCCCACTCGATATTGCCTGGCAGCACGGGGAACAAGAATAGCAAGGAGAATTGAAACCCACAGAGGAGCCACAGCCTCCTCCCTTCGTGTACTTGTGAGCTGAGCTGCTAACAAGTGGTAGAATCAATTCATTTGAATTTCATCTTCCTTCATTTCCTCTGCCTTCCCTCTTGTACTAGAATGAACAATGAAAATGACCCAGGGCTGAGGAGACAGATGGAATGGGAAGAGAATCAAGGATTGAGATAATCCATAGTTTGAATAAGGAAGAATTAGCCTTGGCTCCTCCACCTCCCACAGCTTTATCTCATCCCACAGCAGCCACTGGACAGAACCACCAAACAAGGAGATGCTTCACAAGTAGTCTCTGGGAAGACTTTTGTCAAATTCCTCCTTGCTTTGGTGCTATAAAGACACCTCATTGAAGTTTCCATCTTGGTTATCTCACAAGGAGGTTCAGGTATCCCTGGTGCACCTGGGAGGACATAAAATGGAAGTTTAATAATAACAGAGTGATAGAAAAGGGATGAACCTATAAAGATATATCCAGATGTTAACCCATGAATTATGTTGAGTAAAAAACGAAACATATCCACTGGTCTTTCTAGACATCTGGGCATCTATACTCTTCTGGTCAGCAGAAAAGAATGCTCCCTTACAAAGAGGAGCAGGCACACATTTTAAATAAAGAACCACAGAAAGAATAATATTTGCTGGGCTTTGTACCAAGGATCAAAGTTCCACTTGGTCAGGGAATATTTGTCAACCAATAAGAAATAATGACTATTATTAGTCCATTCTGAATTGCTATAAAAAATACCTGAGACTGGGTTATTTATAATGAAAAGAAGTTTAATTTACTCATGGTTCTTCAGGCTGTACAGGAAGCATGATGCTGGTATCTGCTCAGCTTCTGGGGAAGCCTTGGGAAGCTTTGAATCATGGCAGAAAGCAAAAGGGAATCAGGCACATCTTACATGGCCATAGCAGGAAGAAGAAGAGGGAGGTGCACACACTTTTAAACAACCAGATCTCCTGAGAACTCACCATCATGAGAACAGCATCGAAAGGATGGTGCTAAACCATTCATGAAAGATCCACCCTATGTTCCAATCACTTCCCACCAGGCCCCACCAGCAACATTGAGGATTACAGTTGAACATGAGATTTGAGTGAGGACACAGACACAAACCATATCACCATCCCACCCCCATAATCACTGCCTAGAGTAAAATTTTCAACCACTTTCAGTTGTGGCTGCAGAATGCCAAGCACAGCATTTCCATAAATAATTGTTGGTCAGCTGTAAACAGATGTGCCTGGATCTCCAAACAGATAAGAATCTACTACCTGCAAAGTAGAAGAATCGGCTTTTAATGTCACCAAGGCCTCAGTTATCCCCCATGATGGGATGAGAGCCGCTTTCCACAGGTGGAGAGAGCTCAGTGTCCGCAGACCTGTGATGTTTCCTGGACTCCAGGGAATTCGAGAAGCAGAGCACGAGGAGCCTTTATAGACTCCTAGACGCTCCATCTCCCTAAGGGTTGATAATGATGGCCTTCCTTCTAAGGCAGAGACAAAGTAGAGGAAAAGAGAGAAATGCTGGTACATTTAAAGTCAAAACTTTGCTTAGTTCAGTTGTCTCTCCCTGACTCTCACTTTTGGTAAATATTTTACCTTCATGTTTTCACTAGGTGTTTCTTAAACTTGTAGGCCAGGCTAGCATCACAGGCTCAATGACAGTGCCTCTGGAACACAAGGAGCAATCCCGACATGTTAAACAATGGTGACCTTCCCACAGAATCTGACCTCCCTCTGACAGTGAACATCCCTGGGTAGCTTTCCGGGAGAGTAGAGGTGTCATCTTGATCTTTCCAGATTTTAGTTTTCATGAATTAGATACTGTTGTTTCCATTTCCTCAATGTGAGAGGCTCTCTCCTTCTGTTTTGAACCTTCTTGTGTAAGGAGCAGGTGGTAATTAGTGGCTCGCTCTCTCTCCTGTTCTTTCTCCATTTCCATATGGATTTTCATAATGAGGTGGCCAAATCTGCATTGTCAGGAATAGTGTGGCCCACCCCCAGGACTTTTATGTTCTTGAGAACCATCTTTTCAGCCATCCAGACCTTCACTGAGCAAACATGTTCTGGGCACAGACTGTATCATTTGCTCTAAGGCAGCTCTGGGGATGCCCACAGCTGTAACAGTCAGATGCTCCGCAGGCCCACACACACATGGGTGTCTTGCTCTGCTCTGTCCAGTCCTCCCATCTGTGACTTTAGGTGTTGCTGAATTGGAAAGACAAAGAGGAGGACGTTCTCGGGGTGGATTGTGTCTCTGCTTAGACTGAATGTTACTAAATCAGGGAATTAAGGAGACCCCACTTGGCTCTTCACCACTTTCCTCTTCTTACATGCTGTGACTCTGAACAAAGCAAAAGCCATAGACATGGCAAAAATGTAAAACATGGGCATACCTGACCAAACACAGGTTTGTTGATCTGAATATGGATAAAAATTGGTTGGACGTGGTAGCAATTTGGTCACTGTTCCTGCAACTATGCCAGAGGCAGTAAAATTTGTGACTTCATGTTAATTTGATGATGGTCTATTTTTAAAAGATTGTGCAAGTATCTAAAGACGGCTAGATGAAGATTGACATTATCATGTTCTGGAAATGGCTGTCTCTCCTCTGCTTGATTTTCTTAGTTTTGCCTGCACTGATTTCTACTATCTTTACTTATCGTACCTGCCAGTTGGTTCACCAAGATAGAATAAATGCTAGGTTGGAGAATGCCAATCTGATTTTATTTAAATTGGTGTGTTATGTCTGAGCAAGGAGATAAGGGAAGTCTTACTGCATCATGCAGGCAATTAAATGGGTTTGGAAAGTTTTATTTGGTTCATTGTTGACAAAAGCTAAGTCCCTAGGTAGCTGTTAATTTTTTTCGGGTGCTTCCCAGAGGAAAATCAACTCAGAGCAACATTATTTCTCTGTGGAACTTCGACGAACAGCACAGTATTAAAAAGATGGGTGTAATCTCAGTTCTGATTTTCTTTTTTGTTTTGGAGGGTTTCCTAACTATGAAAGGAAGATTTCTCTTGGTTGGAAAAAAAAATTCATGTCTAACTGAAAAGATAAAGTGTTCATGTGATAACAAAGAGGCAAGAACATTTCTAGACTATATCCAAGCCATTGGTTTAAAAGGGTTGCCTAGTTATCTATTGGCATAATTAGATAAACAGGAGGCAGCCTATCTGATTATATTACTGTTAGAATTACATTGCCATTGATAGTATTTAGGCAACTTTTTGTGTGACTTCCTTGTTCTACAAATATTAATTGATTGGTTTTTCCATTCTGTCATTTTCTTTAAGGAAGGACTTCAGCTTACACACACATACACACACACACACACGTATGTATGTACATGAATGTGTATGTGTGTGTGTGTGAGAGAGAGAGAGAGAGAGAGAGAGAGAGAGAAGATAAATTAAATGAGGAAAACTTTGACCTTACATGATCCTCCATGTGATCATTGAGAAGATGAAATTTGAAAATTTACATTAGGATGCCTAAGAGAATGAAGAATCTGTATCTGAAATCAAGGAAAATTATATGAAGGTTAGGGATGATTTAGAAACCACTTGACTTCTTCCAATACATTGGAGGAGTAATTATTCATTTGATTTGATTTGATGGACAGTGGTTCTGGGAAAGAAAATGATGAGATTAAAAAGAGCAACTTTGTTTTGAGATGATTTGTGACAATTTGGCTTTCCATTTTATGCTTCATCTGTGTAATCTGTCTCAACTCCTAGCTGCTTACCCACCTCACTGACTCTGTAACCAGATTTTTGACTTCTTGATTAGGAAAAAAAAACTGGAAGGAAGGCTAAGTTGTATGAAAATAACTTCTCTATCCATCTCTAGTTGAAATCAGCATTTCAGGTGTCAGTTTTAGGTCATTGGTCTGGATAATTCACTGAGAATGTGCATGATGCCACAGGTCTGAGCAAGGTTTGTTGCGGGATAAATGGCCAAAATGAAATGGGGGAGAGCACTCTTGATATCCTACTCTTCAGGCGTGGATAATGGAGAGTGGAGTCCATTTGATGGAAGCCTTTTGCAGACCTTACATGATCCCCCATATTGGTTGAGAACCTTATACTATTCACATGCTGGCAATACTCCTGAATTAAAAGAAAGTTATTTATTTCAGTTCTGTTTCATCAGAATTACCAAGACATGTCATTTAAATTCTTCACTGAATCTCTAGAATCTTTACTTCCTTTGTAGTTGTCTCTTTGATGTTTGTCTTTGTGTTTGCAAGAGAGCTTCTGAGAGCTGCAGAGAATCAACAAACGCTGGGATGACTATCCACACATGTCCACTAAAATGCCTATATGCCACATAGGCACTATTTCCAAGAGTATATTTAAACCAGAATCACTCAACAAAGAGAAATAGCTAATATTTATTTTGCACTTACTGTGCCAGGTCTCATTCTACGTATTTTGTCTAAATAGTATCACTTAGTCCTTTCTACAACTCAAAGAAGTACTGCTGTTATACTCATTTTACAGGTGGGGAAACTGAGGTTAGTTTATTATGGAAACTGGGGTTTAGACTCAGATAGTCTGACTTCTGAGTTCCTGGTCTTAACCCCTGGGATGCACTAATAAAGCACTAATTCCATACCAGGAACTGTGCTAGACACCAAGGATATGTGAGCAAACAATATTTAAATGTGTCATTCAGATTATACCTTAGAAGTGCATGGATATCTTTCATCTGTGTATCAGTTTTTCTCAGCTGCTTGAAAGTTACCATAACAACTTGGAACATTATTGATGTTAGAATTAAATAATTTGGTTTCTAATGACAAAAACTGCTGTGTCCTTCAGCATTGAGCAATTAGAGTATTTTAAAGTAAGGTTTCTATTATACTTTTATTAAAAAGCATACTCTTCTATTAGTTGCTAGCATATATGTGTAAAACAAATATTAATCAGGGTTTCTGATAAAAACATAAATATATTAACTTATTTAACTGGTAAAATAGCCATGTGTATCAGTTAGCTTTTGCTATATAACAAGTATTTACAAGTTCAGTGGCATTTATTATTGCTCACAAATCCATGACTACCTTGGTGGTTCTTCTGGTCTTGGCTGGGCTTACTCATTAGCCTGTGGTCAGCTGCAGATCAGGTAGTTGGCTCTAATGATCAGGCTGGTTTCCACACATGTTTAAAGTATGGTTGGCTCTAGGCTGGGATACCTCAGCTAGAACAACTAGCTCCTCCTTTATATGGTTTCTTATCACCCAGCAGGCTAGCCACAGCTTGTTCACATGATGGCTGGGCAGGGTTCTAAGAGCAAGAGCAGGAACATGCAAGGCCTTTTGGAGAAGCCCAGGATCAGAGCTGGCATAGTGTCACATCTGCCTCACCAATCTCACATCTGTCTCAATAATTGCAATCTAGACTAGATTTTAAAAAATGGGAAAATAGACTCCACCTATTGATTTAAGGAGCTTTAAGATTGCATTGCAAAAGACCATGGATAATACAAGATAGGGAATCATGGAAGTCAGTTTTGGAAGCAATCTATCAAACTATGTGAAATAGGTACTATCATGCCCATCCTATAGATGAAAACACTGAGGTCCAGTGTTAACATGCCCTAAAAATCATGAAACTAATAAGTTCAAGTTACTAGCAGTAACTAGTACCTACTAAGAGGATAGATGACAAGTTAGACAAACTTAGGTATGCCTAATTCCAAAGCCCTTTTAAAAAATACTGCTTTATAAGGTTTTTAAGGCCTTTAAGAGTAATTATATTAAATAATCTTTTCAAAAAGAAAAGTGGTATCTGAAAATGAGGAAATGCAGAGTATAAAATTGAAACACAATAGTCCATTCATCTTCATTTGCTTATAAGCATGTCTAGTTTAAGTCTAGGGACATTTCTTTAATAAAACAAAAAAAACCCTTAGTGATAACCATTGATTATTAATTTTTTCTTCTCTGCCTGCAACAGACATTAGCTGGTGTTAGGTGTTTCTCTATGGTAATATTATGCAGCCTGACAGTAATCAAGTACTACTAGAATCCTCATTTGCAAAACTTGTCACCTCATACTCCTCTAGAATATTTAGGCAAAGTGGGAGTGTATTAGTAGTAGTTGTTGTAGTAGTAGAGGTAATATTACATGTTGTCCAATTAAATCAGAATCAATTTATTAATAGCAATGTTTTATTCTAGGAGTGATTTCACTGTAAAAATAAGAAGACCTGGGGAGGCCTTCAGCAGGGAGCCAAGTATATTTGGGAAAACCTGGGTTAATAAACACTTTACTGCAACTATCAGAACCTTTAACTGATATCCATTGTGAGTCTCAGAGAGAGTGTTATGACTTCATTTGTAGAACTCTTAGACACCTAACTTTCCATGGAACCCCTAGAAAATGTGAATGTGATTCTGATCCCTTTGAAGGTAAATTCAGAGCTACTTGCCAAGCATCTACTATGAGACAGTCATTATCAGAACCACATCAGAAATCTATGAAATAAGCATTATTCTTAGTTCTAGTTGAGGAAACTGACTCTCAGAACAATTAGTTGGTTTGTCCAAGACCGCCTATCTGGTATCAGAAATGAAAGTTGAATTTCATTTTATCTAACTTCAAGTTCTGGATGATTTCTGTACATTTTGTTGAGACTAAGAAAGTTTAAACAGTACAGGGTGGCTCCACTGGTAAGAAAGGTACTATGTCTCATATACTTTCATATCTTCCATAGCACTTAACAGGGAATAGGTTGTCAATGCCTCCTGGCCAATCTCTTTGCTTGTTGCTTAGTTATTATTATGATTATGGTCATGGTGAAAAATTATGACTATGGAAAGTGGTATAAGATAAAAAGTAAAAATTCTCCTTAATATCATCAACCTCTAGAACTGTCCCCTAAAGGTAAAACTATTATCCATTTGTCCTTGTTTCTCCACAACCTTAAAAGTGTGTGTGTGTGTGTGTCTGTGTGTGTGTGTGTGTCTGTGTAGATGCTTCTGTTCTGCCTTATTCAGATGGGATTTCACATGCAAAATTTTTCCTCAGTGATATATATTTGACATCTTTTATATCAGGATTTGCAGATTGCTTTATTCTTTTTGTTGATGTACCATACTTATTTAATCAGTCTCTTTATGATGATTATTTAGATTAATTCTATTTTTAAAAAAATACTTCTTTATTTTTCTTTTTGCTGTGTAACAGACAGTTTGAAAAAAACATTTTTATGTACATGTCTTTGCACAGTTATATTTTTAGTAGAAAACACATAAGGGGCATTATTTTTCCTTGTTGTCTCTTCTTAGAAACATAGTGGACTTACAAACAGCATTCTTAGGAGTTAGGGGAGAGTCTGATCAAGTTTACAGGATGCCATTTTAAAAGAATATGTCAATCCCTGAGACTAAGCAAACCTCTGTGTAGAGCTCATAGTGGATGTCTAAGAAGACTGTGAATCCTACAGAGGTTTGTAAGTGAGGTGACTACATGTTCCATTTTGCCTGGGACTGTTCCTTCTTGAACCTGTCATACCAGCACAATTGTCACTAGCACTGCTTTTCACTGTTAGACATGTCTTTGTTTGTACAATAAATTCTGTGGGTCCCTCACTGTAAGTGACATATTAACCATCCTGTTTCACCACATTTTTCTCTCACCCTGACCTCTAGTAAGCATCATCCTTAGATCATAATTTAACTTTCTATGGCTTAGAAAGTCTTGTACACATCAACGATTTCGCTATATGCTTAAGGCCAAAGAAGAATGTATTGACATCATCAGTGAAATCTTCTTCTTTTTTTCTTCTTTTTGAGATGGAGTCTTGCTCTGTTGCCTGGGCTGGAGTGTGGTGGCACGATCTCGGCTCACTGCAACCTCTGCCTCCCGGGTTTAAGCGATTCTCCTGCCTCAGCCCCCTGTGTAGCTGGGACTACAGTCGCACGCTACCACGCCTGGCTAATTTTTGTATTTTTAGCAGAGACGGGGTTTCACCATGTTGCCCAGTATGGTCTTGATCTCCTAACCTCTGATCCACCCACCTCAACCTACCAAAGTGCTGGGATTACAGGTGTGAGCCCCTGTGCCTGGCCATCAGTGAAATCTTAAAGACAAACCTGCACATTCTGCACATGTACCCTGGAACTTAAGTGTAATAATAATAATAAAGACATTGTCCATTATGTTGTTTGGCAGCTCATTTCAGGATATTTTGGAAATGATAACATTTTTAAAAATTTCATCTCTTATAATAACTAATTTGTTTTGACTGTTTTAGATAATGACCATTTTGTAATTTGACATTTTTGTTTTCTTTCTTTAGCTTCCAGGAAACTCAGACTTAAGCCAGGTACTTAGTTGCAGCAAAAACTCTTAACTCATAGAATGGGGAGTCAGATATAGTTGACCTCAAGTTCTATTCTTCATTGACTACTGTATTAGTTTCTATAGCTTCTGTAGCAAATTGCCAAAATCTTGGTGGCTAAAAATAACACACATCTATTTTCTTGTAGTTCTGGAGGTAGAAGTCTGAAATCAATGTCAATGGACAAAAAATCAATTTTTGTGGGTAGGGCCACACTAACTCCAAAGACTATAAAGGACAATTCATTGCTTGCAACTTTTAGCTTTTGGTAGCTTGTCAGCATTTCTTGACTTGTGGCTACATCACTTCAATCCCTACCTTAGTTGTTACATTGCCTTTTCTTCTGTGTTAAATTTCCCTCTGTATCCTTCTTATTAGAAAACTCAAAATTACATTTAGGGCTCATCCAGATAATCCAGGATAATCTCTCCATCTCGAGATCCTTAATTTAATCACATCTGCAAAGCTTCTTTTTCCATAAAAGGCAACATTCACAGGTTCCAGAGATCAGGACCTAGATATTTTTAGACCATTTTTTGTCTTATCACAATCTACGCTCTGATCTCCCAAGATTCACATCCATTTTCCATGACAAATATATTAATCATATTCAAACATCCCCAAAAAGTCTCAACTCATTACAGTATCAACTCAAAGTACAAAATCTCATCTATATATCACCCCCAAATCCTCACATTTTAGCATTTAAATCAGATATGCAGAGACTCTAGGTCTAAGCATCTTGGGAGCAAAATTTTTTTTCTATTTTTAAAGTAAAGCATTTGGCCCAGTGCCTTGCACGTAGTAGGTGCCCACAAAATGTTAGCCACCATCAGAATTATGCCCTTCATCCTCTTCTTTCATTATATGGTGTATTTTCTTTACCATTCTATGATTCCAATTTAGCTATGTCTCTGAATATGGATCCTTCTTGGAATAACATGAAAAAGTTGATTAAATGAAATTATTGACTCTTTAGAAACATGTGGAAGCTGTGGAGTGCTATGCCCCACTTATTACTCCCATTCAGAATGACTTCAAGTTTTATTCTTTCAGAATGGGGGGTAATAAGTGGGGAATAGCACTCCACAGGCTCCACATTGTTATAGCAGAGAGAAGACAAGGTGTAAGATGGTGAAGGCTCCACATTTTCATACCAGACGTCAATGTAAGATGGTGGTGGTGGTGGTGGTAGTAGTAGTAGTAGGAATGGTAGTAGTAACTCTGACTGAGTTTACCTCCTAACAGCAGATCTTCTAAATGTTTTACATGTGCTAGCTCATTTAATCCCCACCTCACCCTTGTGAGGTAGAATTCTCACCCTTGTCAGGTAGAACTTCTATTACTCTCATGTTCAGATGAGAAAACTAGGATAGAGAAATTATGCAATCAGTTAGTGACCAAGCCGTGATTTCCATATTGGCCAATTAAAACCAAGTGCACCTTGCACATGTCTCATATGGCAGTGAAATGGAGTCCTGGAGTTCATGAAATGCAATGGCAGAGAATTGCTGCTCATTTCACCTTGGGTTTCCATTTTGTGTCACTCTAAGGGGATTAGCCTTACTCTATCTAAGAGTCCTAAGACTTTTCTTGCATCACCAAAAAAGGATTTATTTTCCCCTTGAGGATTTTTTTAAGACCTAGAATCTCCCCTGCCCCAAATTTTTATTTAAAAAATTTGAAATTTTTGGACAAGTTGAAATATTGGTACAATGAACACTTGTATATCCATCACTATCCCTTTAAAAATTAATTTTTTCCACCTGTTTCTCTATGTAGACAGACATAGTTCACTTTTGCTAAATAATTTGACAGTTGCAGTTGTCAAGACGATTTACCCCAAAATACTTCAGTATGTGCCTCCTAAGAACAAGAACTGCCTCCATTCTACTCATATCAGGATAAATTTCGAGAAATGAAAATTTGATGCAATAATACCTTACATACAGTCTACATTCCAAGTTCTCCCAGTTGTTCTAATAAAGTCCCTTTCTAGCATTTTCTTTAAATCCAGAAGTTGGTCTCTTGCATTTAGTTGTGACATCTCTTCCTTTAATCGGGAACATTTCTAAAGCCCGTGTTGTATTGTCGTTTTTTTGTTTTGTTTTGTTTTTCATTTTTGTTTTTTGGTTTTCTTGTTTTTCTTCAGTGAAATTTCAAAAAGTCCAGATCAGTAAAATACCTCAAGTTGTGAATTGGCTTGATGGCTTTCCTCTTGATTAGATTCAGGTTAAATATATGTTGCCATGAATACTGTATATGTGATGGGAGGATCATTTCCTAATTGGTTATACTTAAGAAAAAGAAATGTGAAACTCTCAAAACAGAATGCTCTGATATTTTTGGAAAATAATTTTTTTAAATTGTACTTTAGGTTCTGGGGTACATGTGCAGATCACGCAGTATTGTTGCATAGGTACACACGTGGCAATGTGATTTGCTGCCTCCATTCCCCTGTCACCTACATCTGGAATTTCTCCCCATGTTATCCTTCTCTGACCTCCCCACCCATCCCGTCCCTCCCTCGGCCCCTCCCAACAGACCCCAGTGTGTGATGCTCCTCTCCCCGTGTCCATATGTTCTCATTGTTCATCAACCGCCTATGAGTGAGAACATGTGGTGTTTGATTTTCTGTTCTTGTGTCAGTTTGCTGAGAATGATGGTTTCTAGATTCATCCATGTCCCCACAAAGGACATGAACTCATCATTTTTTATGGCTGCATAGTATTCCATGGTGTATATGTGCCACATTTTCCTTGTCCAGCCTATTGTCGATGGACATTTGGGTTGGTTCTAGGACTTTGCTATTGTAAACAGTGCTGTTATGAACACATGTATGCATGTGTCTTTATAATAGAATGATTTATAATCCTTTGAGTATATACCCAGTAATGGGATTGCTGGGTCAAATGGAATTTCTATTTCTAGCATCACACTGGTTGAACTAGTTTACACTCCCACCAACAGTGTAAAAGTGTTCCTATTTCTCCACATCCTCTCCAGCATCTGTTGTCTCCAGATTTTTTAATGATCGCCATTCTAACTGGCATGAGGTGGTATCTTAATGTGGTTTTGATTTGCATTTCTCTAATAATCAGTGATGATGAGCCTTTTTCCGTATGTTTGTTGGCCTCATATATGTCTTCTTTTGAAAAGTGTCTGTTCATATCCTCTACCCACTTTTGGATGGCTTTGTTTTTTTGTTGTAAATCTGTTTTAGTTCTTTGTAGATTCTGGATATTAGCCCTTTGTCAGGTAGATTAAAAAATTTGTTTCCTATTCTGTTGGTTGCTGGTTCACTCTAATGATTGTTTCTTTTGTTTTACAGAAGCTCTGGAGTTTAATTAGGTCCCGTTTGTCTATTTTGGCTTTTATTGCCAATGCTTTTGGTGTTTTAGTCATAAAGTCCTAGCCTATGTCTGTGTCCTGAATGGTTTTGCCTAGGTTTTTTTCTAGGGTTTTTGTGGTGTTTGGTCTTATGTTTAAGTCTTTAATCCACCTAGAGTTAATTTTAGTGTAGGATGTCAGGAAGGGGTCCAGTTTCTGCTTTCTGCACACTGCTAGCTAGTTTCTCAACACCATTTATTAAACAGGGACTCCCTTCCCCGTTGCTTGTTTTTGTCAGGTTTGTCAAAGATTGGATGGTTGTAGATGTGTGGCATTGCCTCTGAGGCCTCTGTTCTGTTCCATTGGTCTATATCTCTGTTTTGGTATCAGTACCATGCTGTTTTGATTACTGTAGCCTTGTAGTATAGTTTGAAGTCAGGTAGTGTGATGTCTCCAGCTTCGTTCTTTTTGCTTAGGATTGTCTTGGCTATGCAGGCTCTCTTTTGGTTCCATATGAAGGTTTTGGGTTTTTTTTCCAGTTCTGTGAAGAAGGTCATTGGTAGCTTGGTGGAGATAACATTGAATCTACAAATTATTTTGGGCAGTATGGCCATTTTCATGATATTGATTCTTCCTAACCTTGAGCATGGAATGTTTCTCTATCTGTTTGGGTCCTCTCTTATTTCCTTGAGTAGTAGTTTGTAGTTCTCCTTGAAGATGTCCTTTACGTCCTTTGTTAGCTGTATTCCTAAGTATTTTATTCTCTTTGTAGCAATTGTGAATGGGAGTTTGCTCATGATTTGGCTCTTTTTTAGTCTGTTATTGGTGTATAGAAATGCTTGTGATTTCTGCACATTGATTTTATATCCTGAAACTTGGCTGAAGTTGCTTATCAGTTTAAGGAGATTTTGGGCTGAGATGATAAGGTCTTCTAAATATACAATCATGTCATCTGCAAATAGAGATGATTTGACTTCCTCTTCTTCTAATTGAATACTCCTATTTTTTTTTCTTGCCTAATTACTCTGGCTAGAACTTCCAATATTATATTGAATGGGAGTGGTGAGAGAGGGCATCCTTGTCTAGTGCCAGATTTCAAAAGGAATACTTCCAGTTTTTGCCCATTCAGTATGATATTGGCTGTAGGTTTGTAGTAAATAGCTTTATTGTTTTGAGATATGTTCCATCGATACCTAGTTTATTGAGAGTTTTTAGCATAAAGGGCTGTTGAATTTTGTTGAAGGCCTTCTCTGCATCTATTGAGATAATCATGTGGTTTTTATCTTTGGTTCTGTTTTTGTGGTAGATTACATTTATAGACTTGCATATGTTGAACCAGCCCTGCATCCCTAGAATGAAGCCTACTTGATTGTGGTGGATAAGCTTTTTGATGTGCTGTTGCAATTGGTTTGCCAGTATTTTATTGACGATTTTTGCATCTATGTTCATCATGGA